>JAXQQM020081786.1:0-181732 GCA_034641835.2 Pinus albicaulis | reverse complement strand
AATTATAATTAAGGCTCACCATGGATTATTAACATTGTGTATGTATTAAAAGTAATCTTAATAGTATTTATATTAACATCATTAATGATAATATCATTAATACTTTTAATCATATTGTTAGAGTGAATAAACGTTTAAATCTATTTTTATTAATAACTATATTGTTAATTATTACAAAATAAATATTATTATTCTTATTTAGCAATATTAATGTTAATATTTTTTTTAACAATATTAATATTAATATTAATATTAATAAGAGGAATTTTAAGAGGATGAAATATTGAGCCATGCTTAGCTATAAAAACATTTAGTTTCATGCCTTACTTGTTTCATAAGAGGATAAAATGTTAGAGTTATATATTTGTCATTATTTTATCCACATCAGATGTTTGCAACATGCATTTTTTCTCCTGTATACAATTGAGAGTGATATTATCATTATAATAACACATATCAAACATGAATTTATTTAAAAATGAAAAATTAAATTTTATTATACTATAGTGTAATCCTAAACTACAAAGTTCTAAGTTGAGTTGATGCAGGGAATTGTGATGTTAGATGAAAATAAAACTTTAGTTATTAAATTTTTAAATTTTTGAATTTAATTTTTTTATATTATCAAAAAATATGAATATAATGTTTTTAATTCAAATTTAAATTTTATATTCATAATTAAAAATATAATAGAAATATAAATATTTTCATTATAATTATTTTAAATATCAAATATAAATACAAATTTTATATTAATAATTATAAACATAATAAAAATATAAATAATTTAAAAGTAATCTTAATAGTATTTATATTAACATCATTAATTATAATATCATTAATACTTTTAATGATATTGTTACAGTGAATAAAACTTTAAATCTATTTTTATTAATAAATATATTGTTAGTTATTACAAAATAAATATTATTATTTTTATTTAACAATATTAATGTTAATATTTTTTTTTAACAATAATAATATTAATATTAATAAGAAGATTTTTAAGAGGATGAAATATTGAGCCATGTTTAGCTATAAAAACTTTTAGTTTCATGCCTTACTTATCTCATAAGAGGATAAAATGTCAGAGTTATATATTTGTCATTATTTTATCCACATTGAAGTTTTTCTTAAAAATAATAATAAAAATCAAAATTGGAACCACAATAAAATAGTTAAACATTGGAACCACAATAAAATAATATTCACGAAGGATGCTGCCACAAGGACAAAATCAGAAGTTGGAACCACAATAAAATAGTTAACAACTTCATGGGAGAGATATCCTCCAGAAGCATACACGGACAGATACTATCCTAGAGAGAAGCCGAGAGTCAGCACATACGGAAAAAGAAAAACGCAACAAGAGAATATCAAAATTGTTCGCAGCAAGAGAATGATTAACGAAAGCTTCCACGATCATGGGCTTCATAAAATCGGCAAACTTCACAACTCATTTAAATTCGTTCTGCTTTACATTCGACAATTAATCAATGACATTTGCAGCGTCTAATGTACACTTGAAAAACACTACATACTTGTACACACATACGACAGATATAAACATATTTGCACAACTGCAACATGTAATGTGCACTTAAACATCACTACATACTTATAGACACATAGGCAACGATCATTGTAGCTCTAATATTAAAAATATACAAATCCTACAAACTCAAACCACAATTGAACAGTAACCAATAGAAACCAAAATTTTACAGTAACAAATTGAACAAAGTGGCTCAAAGTTTTGGCCCAATGCATTTCTATTTCAAACCCATGTTAAATTCATGTTTATTTTAATTATTTTAAATATATAGATTTATTTTAATTATGGATTTAACATAAATTTAATAGAGATAAAAAATTTTCTATGTACAAACTTCTTTACTATAAAATAAGTAAGCCTCTAGGCTCGATAAATCTAAATCTCAATAAATCGACGATCGCTATTGAGCCAGAATTCGTTGAGTCTTACGTCTACGACTATGAGATCTCCTCTGAAATGTGGTTGTTGAAATAACTGAAACGAATTTAATTCACGATGTTATAACGCATTGTGAATGTTTCATTTCAGGCGTTTTTTCACTACCGAATCCACGTAATGATCGATGGATCGTTTCAACATCGAAGTCATTCATTTTCGAAATGGCGTTCTTTACTTTGGCTCCTCTGCATGTGATCCCTCACCAGTCAGGTTCAAATAAAGCTCCTCTGTATGTGATTCCTCTCCAGTCAGTTTCTCTATGACCTAAACTATGTTTTTCTATAAGTTTTCCTGTTTTCTTTCCATAAGAGAAAAGCGCTTAAATCTTTCCTTCACGATTGATTTAAAAAATAGGATTAAATAGAAACCCTTACCTACAGAAGTTCTTCCTCCATTTCAACAGACGACCTGAAGGAATCAAACCTTGCAGCTCCGATCTTGGCACATGAACTGAAAATAAATACATTGTTGGACCATAGGAAGACAGCCAAAGATTATGCCTGCCGTCTATGATTCTTGCGTTTAAATTTTCGACGTCCACAAACTTTCTTACCTGCAAAGACGTCCAAATATAAGTATTATTAGTCAAACATGAATTTTACTATGACGCATGCTCAGTACTTGGCAGAAAATGCAATTGAATGTTTGTTTGGATTACCCATTTAACGAGCTCAGACTTCTCCAGACTTGCGTTTGTGGCTTCTCTGCCGAATATGATTTCCAGCAAAACAACTCCAAAACCGTATAGATCACTCCTATCAGTCACCTGGAAAGTGCGGCCATACCTGTAAAACATCCCCAAACAAAATTGAAATTGCCTCCGCTCTCAGCAAGTGCGGCCAGTCCTATGTGTGATATACTCTGGATCGATATAGCCAGGCGTTCCCTTTGCCGTCGATGTTGCCGCTTGTGAAGACTCCCGACTCTTTGTTACCCAGACCTGCAAACGAGGCAGGATCCAAGATTTCCGAAAAACTGTCGAATTCGGGAATGTAAAGAGCCAGACCACAAACCGTTTGCATCAATAAATCGTTTCACTATGCGCTGGGCATATTCACACGCTTCTGCCACGTTGTAGACAACTCGCCATATGGTTGCAGTTGTTCCACTCCACCATTACCCGATTTGAAACCACGAGGGCGCCCACAACGTTTCCTCTCTCACGACGTGTCCCTGTCGGCTGGCGCTTTCAGACACATTGCAAAACCGTTTCATGTTTCAGTTTCATTTCAAACGTTAATATTGATAGGTGGCAATTAATAAATGGCACGGTAAATTTTTAATCAAGATTTGTAAAAAATTAATTTAAGTACGGTTTAAACATGTGATTTAGATATGCAAGGAAGTTAGTGGGGCAGATTTGATCCATTGATTGAGTGGCGACGACCAGAATATACCGGCATCTTCCAATCCTGACCATTAGATCAAAAAAATTAATTAGTCTAATCACAAAACATGCTCAAATAGCAAGAAAGCGCAACAAATTCTGTATAAATGAAAATAGATTTCTGATAGATTTCTAGCGTTTCTTGATTTCTGATAGATTTCTAGAGTTTTTTGATTTCTAGAGTTTTTTGAGCATTCCAAGCGCTCATTTATTTCTGGTTCGATTATGTGCGAACCCTTTTTGGTTAGTTTTTTTTCGAACCTTTTGATAGCGCGGGCAGGTTGGGGTCTCGAAACCCTCGAAGATCATTCCCATTTGTGCAGTTTAATGACCATTAATTTTCCATCAACGTTTCTTTAAATTCTTTGACACAACACCTTAGGCAGCATCTTGTCACTATGCATCTCGCAGATATTTGTCCAAGGCCCCAGCGATTTGGGGTCTCAGCAAATGTTAAAAGAATACTGTTTAGGTTCTGGTCTTTTTCTAAACGTTCTCCTAAAATTTTTGCTGGTTTAATTATTTTGTATTTAATTTCTGTGGGATGGAACACTATTTAGGTTAAGTTTTTTTTTAAAACGCTATGGTCTAATAATTTTATATTTACTTTCCCTGCCATGGAGTTTACATTCTCAAACTTTCAAACTCTCTGTTGGTTTAATAATTTTGCATTTTATTTGCAAGGGCGAATGATAATGGATTGGATTAGGTTATTGTCTTTGTTGAAACACTCATAAAATTTCTGCTGGTTGAAATGGGAATTTGAGACTTTTCATTTAAAAAATGTAATAAAAACTAATTGTATTATTTAAATGTATATTTATTTTAAAATTTTAAAAATAGGATAGAAAAAATTAATTGTGAAAATTTGAATTGAAAATATTAAATTGAATGTTAATTATTAAAATTTTGATTAAAAAAATTAGGTTATAAAAAAATATATCTATTAAAACTATATTACTAAATAAATAAAATTATAATTAATATCATTTAAAATTATATAAACCAAGTTTGATGCATTTGGTTTTTTTTATGAGTAAAAAACATTATACCCTTAAAAATAATTACACATAACTCACTATTATACCATATATGACTTATCTTTTTTATTTTTATTCTATTTATTTATTCTTTATTTAAATTATTAATATAATATATTTCTTTTTATATATCAAAAATTAAAATAATATGATTATTATTTATAATAAAAATGTTTAGTTTATTTTATTTATTTCATTTAAATTATTAATATAATATTTTTTATATATTAAAAAAAGAAGAAGAAGAAGAAGAAGAAGAAAGAAGTTATTGTTTTACTTAGTTTGGATTTTGAAAGTGTGCATATTGGGTAATAATAACGATGTATAAATATTAAGTTTTTTAATAATTTTTTTTAAATAATTAAAATTTTAATTATTATATAAAATAATTATTTAAATATATATAAAAAATTATTATTTTTTAAAATTTATTAAATTAAAATTATTATATAAAAATAATTATGTAAATATACAAAATTTTAATTAAAAATAAATAAAAATTTACAGAGACTTTTTATACAGATATTTTCATTCTTTTTTCGTTGGCTGTCATCTTCCAGCTCCGCCTAGTTTTATTTTCGGATAAGGGTCATAGATTAAAGGAATCTCCTGATAATTTTGACACTAACCTTACATACGTCACGAGTTCGAAACTATGGGGAGAATACTAAGAAGGGTTTCTCGACAAATGCGGGTCACTCATAATTTGGGCACTAACATTACATACGTCACTAGTTAGAAACTAGGAGGAGAATATGTCACGAGTTCGAAACTAAGAGGAGAATACCAAGAAGGATCTCTTGGAAAATGCTCAAATGCTGGTGACTGATAATTTGGGCACTAACCTTACATACGTCACGAGTTAGAAACTAGGGGGAGAATACGAAGAAGGGTCTCTCGGCAAGTGCAGGCAATTTACATTACACTCTCTTGGACTCCGACCATATCAGGGAGGAAGGATCGATTCGCTGCCATAATGCGTATCATACTTTCTTTTTATTTTTATTTTTTTTTGGTTTGATTCAGATGGTATTTTGTTTCTATCTAGTATATTATATGGGGGATTTCTTTGATGCATTTTGTATATTTCCGGGGTAATATCTTGTGGTTATGTTGATATATGTATTTTTTTCACCCTTAGTTTCTGAGTTTATTTTTGACAAAATATTTGGAATTATGGCAGCATTTTTTTTTGGAAAATGTACTGGTATATTATATATAAACCAGCGGTCTTCTCAAAAAACCAAAAAAACACAGAAAATCTGAACCCTATGATTTTTACATTAACCCTTTCTGCAATTTCAACTCCTTATTAACAGCGTTAGGGATTTTCGTTGGCGTTAAATCGCATTCGGTTATTGTAAGTTTGGTCTTGTTGCTGTCCTGCATTGCAAAACAGTGCATTAAAATGGTTAGCAGGGACCACGAAAAATGTGTAATATCTCCTTACAGTGGCACCTCTAATTTTCTTCTACAATGGCTTCGGCCTCCGTGCCCTTCGTCATGTAATACTGCAACGTCTTGATCTTATGTCAAATCCATATAGAAATATGATTACTTCTTTTCTATAGAGTAGAGTTTTATTTAATTTAAAGCATGAGAGCTCAATTTAAAGATTTAAAGAGATAAAGAAATAGCTAGAATACTGAAGCATTTTTTACAATTATAAATTACAATTTCATTAATTGTAGTCCCTAATTTGCATTTTATAGCAAATATTTAAAACACAGATATCGTCTCTGTAAATTATTCTCTCATTAAAGGAATTCAATATTGTGTTTTAAAGAAATATTTAGAAAATAGCGATTGTTGAAAACTCGGTCAGAAGGTTTGATGAAAAGCTTCCAATGGCTGCCTCTTCTACGCATCTTGGAAAGCTTCTGGAAGTGAATGACTGGTAATTTCCATGATGAGTTGGTTAGAATATATTGCGTAGAAAATAAAGAAATAAAGCGCTGTAATGTTCAAGTGGTGGCATGGGTAGGTCTCATAGCTGCGTGAAATCCTGAGGTTGAGAGTTTCAAGCGGTTATCCCTTGCTGGTTAGATTCTGCTTGAAATTTGGAAACTGGTAGTTCCAAAGGTTTCAAAGATAGCATAAGGATAGAACATAATACCAATTCCTTATCAACCAGGCTACGCGAAGTCAGCTATTGCAGCATTTTTTATCTCTTTCGTATTCTGATGGAGTATGGCATAGGACAAAACTTCTTTCCGAGATGTGGAGACTTCCCAAGTTCCCAACCTCTAGGTGGCGGAGAAGGGTTCAGGGAGGGTGTTACCAAGGAGGCTGCAGCCCGCCCTGTATTTCGGGAGGGCCAATCATTTCGAGCAACTACACAAAGGAATAAGAGCCATCTATGGGAATGTTTCTATCTGGATCCGAATCATTTTCGTGGTTATCCTTCCAAGATCATTCCCATTTGTGCAGTTAAATGACCATTAAATTTCTATCAGGGTTTCTGATCTCATTCGTATTCCGGAGTTGGGATAGGGGAAAACTTCTTTCCGAGATGTGGAGACTTCCCAAGCTCAAAGCAGAGGAGAAGGAGGTCAAGGAGGGTATTACGGAGGAGGTTAGAACAACCCACCCTGTATTTTGAGAGGGCCAATCATTTTGAGCTACTGCACAGGAATAAGAACCATCCATGGAATGTTGCTCTCTGAATCCGTATCATTTTCCTGGTTAATGCCTTTCAAATTTAATTATGTGCAATGTTACACTTATAACCTTTCAACCTTTGGGTAATGCATCCGCAGGTTGGGGTTTCCAATATGATTCCCATTTGTGCAGTTTAATGACCATTAAATTTCCATGGGGGTTTCTTTAAATTCTTTGACACATCATTATCTCTTCTTCATTCTGACACGTAGGCAACATCTTGTCTCTCTATATTTAGCCTATAGGGGATATTTGTCCAAGGGGCCAGCGATATAGAGTCTCAGTAGTGGAGGTTGTCGAAGAACCACCGGATGAGTAGCTGCTTCTCTTTGGTTTGGTTTTCTTGCTTCGCGGCCCACTTAATTAGGCATGTTTTTTCTTATGTTACTGTGCTGGACCTCTGTTTTATTTTTGAATTCTGTAAACATTGTAATCGTCAAAGATATCAAACGATGGTTCCCCTGCGCGGGCAATGCAATGACCTGAAAAACGTTCAAGACTGGTTTCCCCGTATGAAGGCAGTCTTCTTTTTTGATTTTTTGATGACAAATTTGCCATAATTCGGGGCAATGTTTTTGACTTCGGTCATGCTGTAATTTTATTCCCAGTGTTAATAGATTAACTTTACTTAGAAAAAAAAATGTTGCCCTGTTTCTATTTTAAACCTATTTTTTGAAATACAGAGCCATGTTTATATGATTGGTTATAGTCAAAGCGCTGCGGGGTGGTTTATTATATTAATATTTCACGGTCGAATTATGTTCATAAAAATTGGAATGCCCACAATTCATAACAGATATTGGAGATTTATTGTCCTGTTTTAAAGTTTCATTTTTTTTTTTAAATTGAGCCCGCCGTCGGTATACCGACGCTTTGTAAGTGCTGGTCTTCCGACGTCTTGAACGATTTCCATTTTTTTCAGTCTTGTGACGTCCGTTGCTATTGCAACAGTTCTTCCTAGGGTCGGTATTGCGACGCTTTTGTAATGCGTCGGTATTGTGATGCTTTTGGAATTCGTCGGTATTGCGACACTTTTGCAATGCGTCTGTCTTGCGACACTTTTGTAAGGCGTCGGAATTGCGACAACTTAAAAACATCAGAAGAGTGACAGTATAACAATGGCAGAAGAGCGATGTTCAAAACGTTAGACCACATTTCATCAGAATTGCGACAGTTTACAAACGTCGGAAGAGCGACGATATCAAAACGTCGGAAGAGTGACGTTCAAAATGCCAGACCACATTTAATTCCATTTGCATGTGACACCCCCCAATTCATGTGTTTGAATTTCAAAGTTAGACATTTGAACTTTAATCCTAAGGGGAGTGGACCCCAAAGGATAAATATTTTGTGAATGTAATTAAATAATTATTTGAAGAGATGAATAAAATGATTTTTCTGCAGATTGAACAAAATTAGATGTATGAGATCACTTTCTAAATCCATGAGGATGGACAAAGCAAATAATCCCCAAAATCTTTCAAAAATCCTTGAAAGAAAATATTTCTAAATTAGATTTTGAGGTAGAATCTAAATTTCCCCAATAATGAGGAAAGTAGTTGGGAAGAGGTAAAAAGCTAGAAAAGCTGAGGAAAAGCATAAAACAGCTTTAAAGAGTCCCTAAAATGGGAAGCCTAGGCAAACAGGAAGAAAAGCATCCTGATATTCTGGATGCAGAATTAGAAACATGCTTTGGGGAGTAAAAGCTTAAATAAGTTGCACTAGAACAGATTGGGGTTGGTCTGTTCTAGGAGAATGATCTCAGCTCGGGGGTGAGTCCTGGGAGACAGAAGGATTATAAGTTTGGGAGGTTGGTCATTTGCAGGAGTGGTATGTCCCTAATTTTACAAATTTTTTACTTCATATAGTATGAATTGGCTACATATAAAATTTCATTTTATATTAGAATATAAATTCTACATTTAACAGAATTGTTTATAAGGAATTTATCCTAGCCACTCTGTATGGTTGTAGAATTAAATCTGTGAAGTAGAATCCCACAGAATCTCTAAACCAGTGATTGGTTTAAATCTAAGGATACTTATCTTTTCACAGAACAAGAATCTATGACTTAACTTTAATCTGCTTCTATTTCTTAAAATGATTTTAGTATATGCATATATGTGAACGAGAATCTGAAGTTCTTATTTTATATTGGAAAGCAATAGCAAATGAGTTGCAATTTACCCTGTGCATGAAAGAATGACAGGATAGATTTTATAAATCTGGAGACAGAGTACAAGTTCTCTAGTGGGGTCAAGAAACTTTATTTGGCTTCTAAATTTTAGTACGAAACTTTCATGTAAATAGTAAAATTTGGAGTAACCGGAAATTAAAGCCATTAGAGTTCGAAAACAAAACAAGCCGAGGAAAGATACTACTAGACCATAGAACATAAGCGATTTAAATTTGTTTATGTAATAGAGAGTCTATGCTACAAAAATACCACAACTGACCCAATTATGTAAACAAAGTTATAATTTGTAGGGGGTTAACAATTAATCTTTTACTATATTGTTTTGAACTATGCCAAGTCTAGTTAAAAAACATGTATAACCCTTCATATATAAATGAGAAGTTAAAAAGCTGCCAGGTATTGACTTAATATTATAAGTTATCTGTCCTAGAATTTCCACAGAAATACGAGGGAAATCTAGATAAGAACATTTGAAATTAATATGCAGCATAAAAATTTTAGGGTGTTATAAACTGTCATGGTTGCCAAATCAAATTCAAAAAAAGAATTTACAATTATTAAATGAACTGCTAACATACAGTTGTACAGTGCCTATATATGTATGCTGAATCAACATATTTAAAATAAATAAAACTTCGTTGGCATCATTTAAATGTTCATTAAATATCAGTCGTAGACGAACATTAATATACTCCTTTAGCATTAAGAGAATAAGTATGTTCTGAGTTGATAACTATTAACTCAAAAATAAAAGAGATTTCTTTGCATAATATATTCGAACAAAAAGGGAGGATTCAGATGAAAACCATAAAAAACCCCATTCCATACTACATCTATTTACACTTTAAAACCCAACCAAAGGAACACAAAGCGAGATGCAATTATTCATACGACTCAGTTCAGAGAATTGATGCTAACTCATCCTGAAACAAGGCAGTATGCGTATCAACAGTAGTAATGAGTGCCAAATTTGAATAGAAATTCCATGAGTCACTTCAGAGATTCACTTCGCCCTTAGTCGGCTGAGCTCAGGAATAAACATGCACAGAGGAAACGAAACTGAGCGAGCTTAGTCGCAACGTTCATCGTGGAACTCATAATGTGTAAACGTCCCTACACCAACCGCATGTCCACGGCTATTGAAAAAAAAAAACAAATTTAAATAATTTCTATAGCAACAAGAGAAAATCCGTACGAAGATCGTTGGAAAAAATTGGAGAACCTGTGCAATAATGAATGAAGGAAATAAGTCAAATGAAGTCACCAGAAACAACGAAAATGATTGTAACCTCTTAGCTACCATAGCAGAATTTATATACCTGCAAGGAACAGAGAATGTTTCTATTAGTAAATTTCTGGTCCATAATAGAAAGTATTCACCGAACGATTGGAAAACAAAAAAAAAAGTATACTGTATACCTGGGGTAACGCGATGAACGCCAGATCAACACTCCCTGAAATGAACACAGCGAGAAGGGGAGAGTTAGATGCATTTTCTCATCAGAAGATATAAGCCAACCTTACAAACTCCGAGTTGTGTTTCAAACCTGATGGCTATCTTGTCACGACAAGAGTCGACCAGGCCTTTCGCCTTCCTAAGAAAGCCCCCTATTCTTCATCGTGAGTTCTGTAAGAACACCCGAGTCGTTGGGGTTAATAGAAAATTTTACCCGAGAAATAGGAGCAAATAGAAATGGTTTTAGCTGAACCATATACTCTTTCAAAGTTCTCCATTCAACCCAAATCAAACGAAAAGGTGTAAGACAGAGAGAAGAAAACCATTGACTAAACACAATAATAACTATTTTACGAATTTCGCTGTAATAGCGTTGTGAATAAATTCCGGAATGCCATCTTGAGGGTTCTAATCCTACACGATTGGAGTAGAGTGAAAGCAAAACTGAGGAAACAAGCCGAGTAGAATCGTTCACTGAAATTGCTCCATAATAGAACGAAGATTTAACAAGCACTACGCACAGAAACCGATAGCCAGATGAAAAAAAAATCATACCTATTTTGATCGAATGAACGAGCGCTTGGTAGAAAACCTCGACATTTCTAACCTGTGCAAAAATATTCCAAAGGGAAACGACGAACGCCACCCAGACAAGATGAAGTTCTGGAATGAAAAATAGGAGCTAATAACGGAGTAGGAAACCCTAACTCCATTAAAATCGAGCCGTCCACGTGTAGGGATAATCGTATGAATGAACTCGGATTTGGGATTTGCGACCGAATAAGATTTAAGGGAGAGTACATCCAAAAATCCCGAGAGGGATTGTAACATTAAATTCATACATAGCGTGATCTTAAAGAAATATTAATCAAACCCAAGGGTAATATTTTAAATTATTTATTCAAACCCATCGTACACAAATAGCGTGATCGGTATTCAGAGTTCAGAATCGTAGTACTTCGCATCAAACAAAATTTTTGGAGAAGCAAGAAATTGAATGCAGGTAGGCCACAACGTCCCATTTGAAAAATCTAAATTCAAATCCTACATGATGTGCCAGAAAATTATCGCCCATATACGAAAGAATAGTACAGGAGTGGTTGAAACACTAAAGAAAAACATAAATTCCCCAACTGGCATCAGAAAGGAAATGATCCGAGAATAAAAGAGAAGCGTATCAAATTGAGCAATACATAGTTGAAAAAAAACGTCGACCTATGGAATTCATTAAAGGGTCGATCCATGGTTATCGATCACATTTGATTCAAAAATAAAATGAGTGGTTTGATTTTATACTATACAAAATTCAAGACCTCGATTTATTCCTATATAACGTCCAATGGTTAAATAAAATGAAAAAAATTAGTGGAGAGGCGTTATATGTTTCACCTTTTATGGGAATCATCATATGATTAGTTGCATCTAGGAGTAAGTAAAATGGGATGAAACGGAACGATAAATGTATATAGTTAACTTTGTCAATGTGTTAGAAGTTTATTGTGTTCCTATTTAATTTTATGTCTTTCCTCCAAAGGAAGGAGATGAAGGTGGAAAAGTAAAGATGAACCAAGTTAAATTTCACCTGTGGAAAAAAGAAAAAAAAAATTGAGTACGAGAGATGGAGATGTGACAAATGGTATCGGAGCTCAAGTTATAAAAAACTGGGATGGTGACATCGTGCTCACTGTTGCTGTGTAAATGTATTTCTGTAGAAATTTAAAAAAAAAAAAAAAATTATTTTCACTGATCTATGTTGTGTAGTGTACAGTGGTGTTGTGTAGTGTACAGTGGTGCTGAAATGGTGGAAGGTGAAGAAATTTATGTGGATCTGCGTGATGAGTTTGGTACACCAAATCCCAACGCTCCGGTGATGGCTATGTTGCACAGGTTGCAATGGGAATTGGCTGAATTAAGAAGCCATAATGACAGGTTGTCATCAGCCAGTAAGGAGCAAGAAAAGTTCATCAAAGAACTAACTTCACGGAACAGCCAAGAAGGCGAAGGTTTCGGAAAGAGGAAGATTGATGAGTCTGATGATGATGATGCTCCTAGGCATCAGTATAAACAGAAAAAGGAGTTATGGGGAGAATTCCGGAAGATCAAACCTCCCTCCTAGGATGGAGAGAAGGAGGAAGATGCTGAAGCTTGGTTACTGAATATGATTAAATATTTCCAGGTTTATGAATATGAAAGCAATCTGAAGGCCTAATTAGCTGTTTATCAGTTACAAGGTAAAGCTACCTTGTGGTGGGAGGAGACGAAAATGGTCCATGCTATTGATGAAAAGACAGTTACCTGGGAAGATTTCCAGGTTAAGCTCAAGAACCGCTACCTAAATGAACGTTACTATGATGATAAAGCAAATGAATTCCACGAACTTAGATTAGGACAGCTCACTATTGATGAGTTTGTGACTAAGTTTACAAATCTTCTGAGATATGTACCCTACATTAGGGAAGAAAAAGCAAAAGTACAAAGGTTTCTGAATTGTCTGCCTACTGTATACAAAGAGAAAATTGAGTTTGATAACCCAAAGACAATGGACGAAGCTGTTGGAAAAGCGAGATTATGCTATCAGCAGTTTAAAGGAAAAGCTAAGCAAGGGAAAAGCTGGGTACATAAGAATGCGTTCAAAGGGAGGAAACAAAAACCAACCTATTTGAAAAATTTTGGTAGAGACCATCAGCGGAAAAAGTTTAATAAACCCAAAGAAAGTCAAACTGCTCAGTCCCAAGTAGCTTCCAAACAAATCGATGGAGACAATAAAAAGGAAGGGACAGTCAAAATGAGAGAACCCCTGAAGTGTTGGGGCTGTGGAGAACCCCATATTTTAAGGGATTGTCCTCATCGAAACATTCATCTGATCAGGAGAGATCGAGAAGCTACAATAGTAAATGACATAGCCAGGAATATACCCACCATTAGTGCAGCCTTGGAGAATCGACAAGAAGAACATCAAGCTACCATGGTGGAAATGGAGGGTAAGATTTCTGACCTATTTGTTACTGTTCTGATTGATCTTGGTGCTTCTTTGAGCTACATTAGTCCTGGAATTGTAGAAAAATGTAATCTTAAACCTGAAAAATTTCAGCAATCATGGTTGGTATAGCTGGCCACCAGAACTAAGAGAAAGGTAACACATAAATTACCTAGAACAACAATCAAATTAAATGATTTTCAAACAGAAGTAAATCTGAACATACTGCCCTTAGGTTCTTATGACTTACTGATAGGAATGGACTGGCTGGAAAAGAAGAAAGCCCTGCTGAACTGCTGGGATAAAACCCTGCATTGTGTGGATGAAGAAGGGAAACCTTTTACTCTCAAAGGAAAACCAAAATCCATTTCAGTAAGACAAATATCAGCATTACAATTAAAACGAACAGCTAGAAAAGGATACCAAGTTTATGCAGTACATGTGGAGGAAGTTGAACAGAAAACTGAGGAGGAATTACTAGATGCTGTACCAGTAATAAGAGAATTCAAGGAAGTTTTTCCAAAGGAAATCCCTCATCTTCCCCCCAAAAGAGAGATTGATTTCTCAATCGATCTGGTGCCGGGAGCAACACCTGTCTCCCGAGCGCCTTATCGAATGAGTCCCCCTGAACTGATGGAACTGAAAATGCAATTACAAGAACTGTTAGATAAAGGATATATTAGACCAAGTGTGTCTCCTTGGGGAGCATCGGTCTTATTTTTGAAAAAGAAAGATGGAACTTTTAGGATGTGCATTGATTATCATCAACTGAATAAGTTGACCATTAAAAATAGATACCCTTTGCCTAGAATTGATGATCTTTTTGACCAAGTGAGAGGAGCTTCAGTTTTTTCAAAAATAGACTTAAGAACTGGTTATCACCAGCTCAGAATCAAGGAAGAAGACATCAGCAAAACAGCCTTCCGAACCAGGTATGGACACTAGAATTTGTAGTCCTACCTTTTGGTTTGACAAATGCCCCTGCCACATTTATGTGCCTAATGAACAGTGTGTTAAACAAGTACTTGGATAAATTTGTCCTTGTGTTCATAGATGATATCCTAGTTTATTCAAAAAGTGAGAAGGAACATAAAGAACACTTGAGGATAGTATTGCAAACTCTAAAGGAAAATCAGCTATATGCCAAGTTCAACAAATGTGAGTTTTATAAAGATAAGATTTAATATTTGGGTCATATTATTTCTGAACAAGGCATTGTAGTTGACCCTGAAAAGATAAAGGCTATAAAAGAATGGCCTGTACCAACTGATGTTTCAGCAATAAGATCATTCATGGGGATTGCAGGCTATTATCACAGATTTGTAGAGAGGTTTTCTGCCATAGCACATCCCATCACGTCATTACAAAGGAAAGGTGTCAAATTTGAGTGGACTGGAAAATGCCAAAATAGTTTTGACCAATTAAAATTGAAACTTACTACAACCCCTATACTAAAGATTGCAGAGCTTGATAAAGAATTTGTTGTATGCACAGATGCTTGTCGAGAGGGGTTGGGAGGAGTTCTTTTGCAGGAAAATTCAGTTATTGCCTATGAATCTAGGAAACTGAAAATACATGAACAAAATTATAGTGCCTATGATTTAGAATTTGCAGCTGTTATCCATGCTTTGAAAATGTGGCAGCACTATCTTCTTGGAAAAAAGTTTACATTGATGACTGATCATATTAGTCTCAAATATTTCTTTTCCCAAACTGATCTGAATGCAAGACAAGCCAGATGGCTGTCCTTTTTAAGTGAATTTGATATGGATATAAAACATATCAAGGGAAAAGAAAATAAAGTTGCTGATGCATTAAGCAGAAATTCTTCTCAGAATATAAACAACATTGGAAGTAGTGTTGAGATCGAAATAGAAGAGTTGGTGAGAAAAGCAGCAAATCAAGATCCAAACTATGAAACACTCTTGGTGAAACTACAGAAAAAGGAGAAAACTGATTTTACTCGAAACCAAAAGGGGCTGATTTGTTACAAAAACAGGTTGTATATTCCCAATGTAGAATCTTTAAAAAAGGAAATTCTGGATGAATATCACAAACAGCCATATGCAGGACATCCAGGATATCAGAAAATGTTAATAGCCCTGAAAAAGAAGTTGTTCTGGCCATGAATGAAGAGAGATGTAGCAGAATATTTAAGAAGGTGCATGGAATGTCAACTATTCAAAGTTGAACATCAACATCCGGCGGGCCTTTTAAACCCTTTGCCAATTGCAGAATGGAAATGGGACACAGTTTCCATGGACTTTATAACAGGATTACCCAAAACCAAATACCAGCATGATTCTGTAATGGTAGTAGTAGACACTCTAACAAAGGCTGCCCACTTTATACCAGTGAAATCTACCTTTGGGACAGCTCAAGTAGAAAATGTGTTCTTGAAGGAGGTAGTAAGACTTCATGGGGTTCCGAAAGTGATTGTTTCTGAGAGAGATGCCAAGTTTACAGCAGCCTTTTGGAAAGGGCTATTTGAAGGTATGGGTACTAAATTGAATTTTAGTACTGCCTATCACCCTCAGACCGATGGGCAGACAGAAAGGACTAACCAAATTTTGGAGGATATGATGAGAATGTATGTGATGGATAGGCCATCAAAGTGGGAAGAGTATTTTCATTTGGCCGAATTTTCCTATAATAACAACTACCAATCCTCTATCAAGATGAGTCCGTTTGAGGCATTGTATGGAAGGAAGTGTCGTACTCCTTTAAGCTAGAGTCAACCAGAAGATAAACTCATGTTGGGACCAGATGCATTGCAAGAAATGGAAAGAATTTTCAAACAGATACAAAGAAATATAAAGACATCACAAGATCGTCAAAAGAGCTATGCTGATAAGAAAAGAGTGCACCGAGAATTTAAAGTGGGGGAGCATGTATATTTGCGTATTAAACCCAAAAAGAGCACACTTTATGCTGGAAGTTGTGCAAAATTGGCTCCAAGATATTGCGGTCCTTTTGAAATATTAGAAAGGGTGGGACCAGTAGCTTACAAACTGGCCTTACCACCCCATGTTAGAGTTCATGATGTATTTCATGTTTCATTATTAAAAAGATATGTGCATGATGCTTCTCACATATTTGATTGGAATGTTGTACAGGTGGAACCAGAAGGGGAGTTTCTGCCAGAACCGCTTCAAATATTGGAGCGGGAAGAAATTGAATTGAGAAACAGAACGGTAGCAAGAGTAAAGGTGCAGTGGAAGCACTTCACTATTGAAGAAGCTACCTGGGAAAGAGAAGCTGAAATGATGGAAAAATATCCATTTTTATTTGAAAAAATGAACTTTAATAGTTGAATAACAACACCGAGGACGGTGTTTATTTTCAGAGGGGGAATATGTGACACCCCCCAATTCATGTGTTTGAATTTCAAAGTTAGACATTTGAACTTTAATCCTAAGGGGAGTGGACCCCAAAGGATAAATATTTTGTGAATGTAATTAAATAATTATTTGAAGAGATTAATAAAATGGTTTTTATGCAGATTGACCAAAATGAGATGTATGAGATCACTTGCTAAATCCATGAGGATGGACAAAGCAAATAGTCCCCAAAATCTTTCAAAAATCCTTGAAAGAAAATATTTCTAAATTAGATTTTGAGGTAGAATCTAAATTTCCCCAATGATGAGGAAAGTAGTTGGGAAGAGGTAAAAAGCTGGAAAAGCTGAGGAAAAGCATAAAACAGCTTTAAAGAGTCCCTAAAATGGGAAGCCTAGGCAAACAGGAAAAAAATCATCCTGATATTCTGGCCGCAGAATTAGAAACAGGCTTTGGGGAGTAAAAGCTTAAATAAGCTGCACTAGAACAGATTGGGGTTGGTCTGTTCTAGGAGATTGATCTCAGCTCGGGGGTGAGTCCTGGGAGACAGAAGGATTCTAAGGTTGGGAGGTTGGTCATTTGCAGGAGTGGTATGTCCCTAATTTTACAAATGTTTTACTTCATATAGTATGAATTGGCTACATATAAAATTTCATTGTATATTAGAATATAAATTCTACATTTAACAGAATTGTTTATAAGGAATTTATCCTTGCCACTCTGTATGGCTGTAGAATTCAATCTGTGAAGTAGAATCCCACAAAATCTCTAAACCAATGATTGGTTTAAATATGAGGATACTTATATTTTCACAGAACAAGAATCTATGACTTAAATTTAATCTGCTTCTGTTTCTTAGAATGATTTTAGTATATGCATATATGTGAATGAGAATCTGAAGTTCTTATTTTATATTGGAAAGCAATAGCAAATGAGTTGCAATTTACCCTGTGCATGAAAGAATGACAGGATATATTTTATAAATCTGGAGATAGAGTACAAGTTCTCTAGTGGGGTCAATGAAACTTTATTTCGCTTCTAAATTTTAGTCTAGAGGAAACTTTCATGTAAAATTTGGAGTAACCAGAATTAAAGCCATTAGAGTTCTGAAAACAAAACAAGCTTCAGAAAGATACTACTAGACCCTAGAACATAAGCCAGATTTTAAATTTGTTTATGTAACAGAGATACTATGCTACATAAATACCACAATGAACTAATTATGTAAACAAAGAGATAAATTATAGTGGGTTAACAGTTAATATTTCACTAGATTGTTTTGAACTATGCCAAAGTCTAGTTAAGAAACATGTATAACCCTTCGTATATAAATGAGAATTTAAAAAGCTGCCAGGTATTGACTTAATATTATAAGTTATCTGTCATAGAATTTCCACAGAAATACGAGGGAAATCTAGATAAGAACATTTGAAATTAATATGCAGCATAAAAATTTTAGGGTGTTATAAACTGTCACGGTTGCCAAATCAAATTCAAGAAAAGAATCTACAATCATTAAATGAACTGCTAACATACAGTTGTACAGTGCCTGTATATGTATGTTGAATCAACATATTTAAAATAAATAAAACTTCGTTGGCATCATTTAAATCTTCATTAAATATCAGTCGTAGACGAACATTAATATACTCCTTTAGCATTAAGAGAATAAGTATGTTCTGAGTTGATAACTATTAACTCAAAAATAAAAGAGATTTCTCTGCATAATATATTCGAACAAACAGGGAGGATTCAGATGAAGACCATAAAAAAAAAAAACCACATTCCATACTAAATCTATTTACACTATAAAACCAAACCAAAGGAACACGAAGCAAGATGCAAATATTCATACGACTCAGTTCAGGGAATTGATGCTAACTCATCCTGAAACGAGGCAGTACGCGTATCAACAGTAGTAATGAGTGCCAAATTAGAATAGAAATTCCATGAGTCACTTCAGAGATTCACTTCGCCCTTAGTAGGCTGAGCTCAGAAATAAACATGCATAGAGGAAACGAAACTGAGCGAGCTTAGTCGCAACGTTCAGCGTGGAACTCATAAGGGGTAAACGTCCCTACACCAACCGCATGTCCGCGGCTATAAAAATAAAAACAAATTTAAATACTTTCTATAGCAACATGAGACAATCCGTACGAAGATCGTTGGAAAATTTGGAGAACCTGTGCAATAACGAACGAAGGAAATAAGTCGAATGAAGTCGCCAGAAACAACGAAAAGGATTGTAACCTCTTCTACCATAGCAGAATTTATATACCTGAAAGGAACAGAGAATGTTTCTATTAGTAAATTTCTGACCCATAATAGAAAGTGTCCACCGAACGATTGAAAAAAAAAACGAAGTATACCGTATACCTGGGGTATCGCGAGGAACGCCAGATCAATACTCCCTGAAACGAACACAGCGAGAAGGGGAGAGTTAAATGCATTTGCTCATGAGAAGATATAAGCCAACCTCTACAAACTTTGAATTGGGTTTCAAACCTGATGGCTATCTTGTCATGACAAGAGTCGACCAGGCCTTGCGCCTTCCTAAGAAAGCCCCCTATTCTCCATCGTGAGTTCTGTAAGAACACCTAAGTCGTTGGGGTTAATAGAAAATTTTACCTGGGAAATAGGAGCAAATAGAAATAGTATTAGCCGAACCATATACTCTTCCAGAATTCTCCATTCAACCCAAATCAAATGAAAATGTGTAAGACAGAGAGAAGAAAACCATTGACTAAAAACAATAATACCTATTTTTACGAATTTCGCTGTAGTAGTGTTGTGAAGAAATTCCGGAACGCCATCGTGAGGGTTCCAATTCTACACGATTGCAGTAGAGCAAAACCAGAACTGAGGAAACAAGCCGAGTAGAATCGTTCACTGAAATTGCTCCATAATAGAACGAAGATTTAACAAGCACTACTCACAGAATCAATAGCCCGATGAAAAATAAATCATACCTACTTTGATCGAATGAACGAGTGCTGGGTAGAAAACCTCGACATGTCAATCCTGTACAAAAATAGTCCAGAGGGAAACGACGAACGCCACCCAGAAAAAAATGAAGTTCTGGAATGAAAAACAGGAGCTAATAACGGAGTAGGAAACCCTAACTCCATTAAAATCGAGCCGTCCACGTGTAGGGATAATCGTATGAATGAACTCAGATTTGGGATTTGCGACCGAGTAAGATTAAGGGAGAGTACATCCAAAAATCCCGAGAGGGATTGTAACATTAAATTCATACATAGCGTGATCTTAAATAAATATTAATCAAACCCAAGGGGAATATTTTAAATTATTTATTCAAACCCATCGTACACATAATAGCGCAGTCGGGTGACCCGAGTTCGGAATCGTATTATTAACGCCAAACAAAATTTTTGGAGGAAACGAAATTGAATGCGGTAGGCCACAACGTCCCATTGACCAGCAGAAATTCAAATCCTACACGATGTACGGAAAATTATTACATATACAAAATAGTACGAGTGGTTAAATACTAAAGAAAAACATAAATTCCCCAGCGGCATCGAGAAATGAAGTAGTCAGGAATAAAATAAAAGCGTATCAAATTGAACTATACGTAGTTGGAAAAAAAACGTCGACCTATGGAATTCATTAAAGGGTCGATCCATGTTTATCGATCACATTTGATTTAAAAATAAAATGAGTGGTTCGATTTTATACTATACAAAATTCAAGACCTCGATTTATTCCTATATAACGTCCAGTGGTTAAATAAAATGAAAAAAATTAGTGGAGAGGCGTTATATGTTTCACCTTCTATGGGAATCATCATATGATTAGTTGCATCTAGGAATAAGTAAAATGGGATGAAACAGAACGATAAATGTATATAGTTAACTTTGTCAATGTGTTAGAAGTTTATTGTGTTCCTATTTAATTTTATGTCTTTCCTCCAAAGGAAGGAGATGAAGGTGGAAAAGTAAAGATGAACCAAGTTAAATTTCACCTGCGAAAAAAAAAAAAAATTTGAGTACGAGAGAGGGAGATGTGACATTGCGACGGTTACAAACGTCGGAAGAGCGACGCTTGTTTGGAAGCGACGAAAAAAGTGTCGGTAGTGCGACACTTTGTCAAGGCATCGAAATTGCGACGTAATGGCAAACCACGTTTTTCCTGTCCTTGAACTGTCGCTATTGCGACGACTATGTGTCGGAATAGCGACGAAGTGGCCGTCGGAAATTGGGCCAAATTTTCTAGTGACATTAATCAATTTTTCACAACGAACAATAAATATAACCTACTTGAAAACATGACATAAATAAACAACCAATGTACTTAATAATCCTCCTCTCATGGAGCGGTCTCTGGAGGGCTCGCCTGATGCCATTATTGCTATAGTATTGAATCAAATTTCTGCCCCTCATAAACAAATTAGAAAACAAATTGTCAATCGACAGTCATGTCATCAACCAATGGATAATAGGTACTATAGCTCCAACATTTTAAAGCCAACAACAATATTATTTATATGGTATAAAAAGTATGGTAAGCATTTTTCAATGTCCAAAATTTTGTTAGCAATCTCATATAAAAAGTTAATGTTAATACTTTTTATATCTATTTCCTGTATCCTAAAATTTTAGTTATTAACCTCAAAATTTTCAAATTTGATTTACAATCCCAATTAAAAACTCTCCTATTTTCCTTTTCAATAAGTTAAATTTATTATTTTATTACTTATTTTATTATCAAAATATAACTTACTACTATTGCAAATAAACCTGTCTTATCCTATCTATTGTATTTATCAATACCCACTAGTTTACTATCTTATCATTACATTTACCTTGACTACTTCACTAAACACCACTTCCATACAACCTATCATTACTCTATTCAACACTTTGGATATTTCATAGCACTTCCTCAATTGCACTCATGAAATTCCTTTATTGAAAGCCCATATGAACTCTACAAAGTCACATCTTACTCTCAAAGTTATAATATGTTTTCAAAGTTAAAAAAGCATTTTTTTGACTTATACTCTACCACCCTCATATTTTGACTTATGTTGCCTTTGCTGTGTATACGTAATTTCCATCCAAACCCATTGAATTCCTCTATGTTTTTCTTGAAACTAGAGCTAGAGCTAGTTACCAGGTTGGTTGTTTCCTATGTGGAAAGGGAAAACATAGATAGCGTTTACTAGTAAAAAAAACAAAGCATTGTGAATGAAACAACGCACAGTTCAGGTATGCCACCGCTCAGAATTTCCAGGAAGAAAATGTGATTGTTTGTCCTATAAATAAGTTCAAAATTCAATGTCAAATTTAAAATTTTCAATCATGTAAATAGCCTCAAAATTCAATGTCAAATTTAAGATGGTCAGAAGAGAATGAAATAAGATAAAAAAACATCCAAAATACTAAAATTCTTTATATCGGCAAGTAGAAAATTTAGCAAAGATATAAGTGAATGTGAAACACAATCATAGATTCATAAAAACCCCTAAACCCCCAATAATCAAAAAATTGATAACTAAATATCAAGTCAATAGACAAACTCCATAGATAATGCACTCCATGTTAAGAAGGCAAGTGATAGACAAGGAAGAGCCATCGAATAGGCCAACTGAAAGATACAAAGAACTTGTTCTGGAAAGGATGCTAGCAGAGGTCCTCCAGCTAAGAAAACCTACTATGAGTGGCATTTTTTAGACACTTTTGTGCCATAAAAATCACCTAGGATTGGCTCTCGCCATCATCCACACCACTTGAGGGGAGGGGAGACGTTTGACCAAGGTCACAAAATTAATACAAGTGTCATTACTATCGAACTTGCTTCTGAACCACACTCCCATGGGCTAAAAGGAACTTATTTAAGAAAGGTATTTCCCTTTAATCTAGATTATGAATGGAGTCTAGGTTCACTTTTCTTCAGATTTATCTCAGTTGATGGTTTTCCCTAACCAAAGAGGTAGATAGTTTTTCTAGGTCCAAATTTGTGCTCAAAAGCTAGATTACAAATAACATGATGTCAAAAAGTGGCTACTAGGTGAAACACATCATAAACTAAAACCCCATCAAAAGCATCATATTTGGAAAGGGTTTCCTTCATTTGTATAGGTAATGTATTGTGGGAGAAATTCATCCCATTTTGGGAAAAACCTCCATGTTTCTCAAAGAAATTCCATCATTACTACCCCTGTTTCTCAAAAAATATTTAAAAAAATCAAGCTATCCTAAAATATTCTTTAAATCCACAATAAAAGAAAAACAAAAACAAAGAATGAAACCCTAAACATAAATCCATTATTTTTTAAACTCATTATATTCAATACAACATTTTTATGTTTGCAGATGTGAAGTTTTGATAGCTGCTTCAAAAGGTTTTAGATTCAGTTGTAGAGCTGGAGTTCTATGAGTGCAGATCCACTGCCATGAGATGCAATTTTTACATGGCATCAGAGTTGTTCTGTTGAAATTTTCCATCAAAATGAATAGATAATTTAGGAACCTATAAGAAGGCACTGAGAATAAAAGATCTCAGCAGGCATGGTGCCCAAAAATCTTTAGTGGTGTAAGACTCAGTTTTGACCATTTGGATGAAATTTTGTATAAATTGCAAACAAAAGTTTAAAATGGCAGGATAATTATAGGAATGGATAACACCTGGTGAAAACATCCTTTATATGAATTAACCTTCTTGGTTCATATATGACTTTTGAGAGAATACTAAACCTCATTTACTTATACCACATCAGAATCTTGCAACATTTTAAGGGAGAAAAATGTTAAATGTGCCATACTATCTGATTCACCAAAATCACAAAGCTAATTCAGAAGCACCCTAGAAATGAGCAGAGAATGTTATATCACCGTAGCCTCACCAAGTTAATCTGAGAATGGGAACAAGAGAAGTATGAAAATACTTGGGATCAGTTTCTCAAAGATAATCAGTTTGTTGAAAATATCTATGAGTAAAAAAAAAAAAATGGAGAAGGAAGCCCCAAGGGAGGAAGAGGAAAGAGTTGAGATACCTCTACCTCAATCTCAACCAACACAAGCCCCAAGAAAAGAACCCATCATGTATAGTAGAAGGGTCACAAGGGCCATGTAAAGACAAAACCAAGATGAACAGAAAAAGGATCAAGCATTTTCCAATGTGGAAAAAAGAAAAAGAACTAAATTCTCTTCAACAAATACCTTGGAGATACATGAAGACCATAAGATATTGTATGACTATATACAGGACAACATAATCAAGATTCTTTGGTTGCTAAGTTGGTAGTCCAAGTGGAAGCTCATTCGGGAAGTAAGAGATCTCGCAAACAATGTGTTAAGAACTATTCTGTCTTAAATGAGCTTATATTTTGAACATTAGCCAGTCGTTGGTCTCTGAGTGAAATCACCAGTTGTCGCCACCGTTGCCAGGGTTTGTTACTTTAGAATTTGTTATAACAGACAATGGCTTCAACAGACGTAGATATGATTCTCGTGCCCTCTGGCGAGGGTTCCAGCTCTCAAGCCGGAGCAAGCACTTCCACCGAGAAGGCCAAACGTTTCGAAATCAAGAAGTGGAATGTTGTGGCCCTTTGGGCATGGGATATTGTGGTTCAAAATAAAGAAGTGGAATGTTGTAGCCCTTTGGGCGTGGGATATTGTGGTTGAAAATTGTGAAATTTGCAGAAATCACATTATGGAACTCTGTATTGAGGTTGGGCGGACGCATTTCCAAAGTACAACCGGTGAAGTGTATGCAACTGCAATTTAAGGAAAAAAAAAATTATTATTTTTTCCTTCTTCCCACATATATACTGGTGTTTCATTTTTATTTACTTGGTTATCTAAATATTAAGTTCAGAAATTGGATTTATATTCCTCATGTGTACATTAAAACCATGGATATAAAATTTTATACCCCCTCTATATCAACATGGGATACTCCCCCTAGACATAGTGTAGGTCTAAACCCTAGGTACATTCCTATCCTTCGATAACACATATACCACTTATATATGTAATACATATGTATATATATATATCCTTTTATAAATTTGTTTGAATGTGCATACCTATACATAACACACACACACACATATATATATATATATATCCCATATATATATATATATATACTTTGATAAAATTGTTTGAACGCACATCTAGAAATATATGTAACGCATATATATAAAACACCCCCTTTACTAATATTATTGGGTACTCACATGTATCGGCATGTAATAGATATTATATATATATATATCTACCCTTTGAAAAGGTTATTGTATCCATCCGAACATATAGAATACATAGTACAATCATACTTTTACAACACTTTGGGATATCGATTATGTATACAATACATAATATACATTTCGATTAACTCCATATATATACGCAGATCTATATACCCGCGTAAGTCTATCATAATAGAGATTTATGGCATTCGAACCATTGATATAATTACATGTCCGCACCTCCTCTATTAATTATGAATTGTTTTGACCTACCTAACCCTAATCGTAAACCTTTTTGGCATTGTTTACTTTCAACTCTTTGTTGGAATTCGTCGCGGCGGCCATATCGTTATCAGTTTATAATTATACAGCTAGCATCTCATGTAATAATGCCCAGATCTGCGTATCGGCGTAGCTGAACTCACATCACATCCGAACTCATTTTTCCTTGCGGCGGTTTATCATCATTTGGATTCTGAACCAGTGCATACATGTTTTGATTTCCTACGAGGAGTGTGCAACATGCGTTTTGATTATGGTTTGTAATATCCGTGTCGCACCGCGCTCTGTTCGACTGAGTTTAATGTCTGATTTTGGTTTTGTTGTTTCGATGATTTTGCAGGCAGGGACGGCGTCTCGCTCCTGAGAGGGAAGTACCAGCTGCCGGCGTAACTCATTCCATGCCCAGCAGGAATTGACCTATGGCTTGCTATTTGTCATCTCTGACTCGTACCGGTACTGTATGCCGAGTTTTGCCTGGGGAAGTTATTAGTTCTAGGGTAGCTCCTTACCTACACGCATACGATGCATAGCATCTCTCCATACCTTCTCTGCGCACCTTAATATCACCTGCTACCTGCCTATCAACGTGGCTGAGTTTT
The DNA here is from genome assembly GCA_034641835.2 of Pinus albicaulis. Lineage (NCBI taxonomy): Eukaryota > Viridiplantae > Streptophyta > Pinopsida > Pinales > Pinaceae > Pinus > Pinus albicaulis. The sequence continues at coordinate 155,584 of JAXQQM020081786.1, read as the reverse complement.
CTCAATCGACCTCAGGATTTTCTGAATTTCTGGGGCAGTGGGATTAGGGTTACGAGGGTTCTTATTCTTTTTAAATGGGGTTCTTGTGCCTATTTATTCATCCGACCCTTCCCATTTATTTCTATGATGGAGAACCGTTTCTATTCACCTAATTCGCGGCTATGTTCTGTGTGACTCATGTGCAGGGGCCCTAAGTCATCGCGAAGGTGTCGGACTACTGTGCCAAGGAGATTCAATCATAAGGTTTCACGTTATCCCTGAGTTCCATTGTTTTTATAGTTCCTTACATTTTGAGACAGTATGTCATCCATTTACTGAATGTTTTTCGCAGAGAGGGCAGAGGATCGGCATCTCAGGCGGTTTACTGGAGAGTAGAGACCTAGCTGGCTCTCTAGCGCTTATTAATCCTTGGTTTATATGCCCGGTTGCGCTCTTTTTGCCCTTATACATACGCCGAGTTATTTTTCTTATCATATTTTTTCTAAACTGCTCTGCTGTAACCCTATTGTTCTGCTCGTAAGACTTTTATTTCACTGCGCTATCACGGCTGCATTCAGCAAGCATCACCGTGTAGAAACTATTCGCAGGCGGTTCAAATGTTTATACACCGAGGCCTTTGTTAACATATTATTTTTTGGGTTTTTTTACCGAGTCTGGAGAGCGGGATCTTAGGTTTTTCCGCATCCCGATTTGGTTAATCTCTATAGCCGGCGTTTTAATCTTTATGACCGGCATATGGTTCCTACGTTTGTCATTGTTAACATCAATGCGACGCAAGGGTAGGAAACAAACCCTTGGCAGAGTGTCACACCTCCCAGAGAAATTTTTTTTTTTTTTTTTTCTCTGGTGATTCTTGTCTATTTATTCCATCGATTCATTTGGGGTGTCTATTTATTCCACCAATTCATTTTAGGTTCCTACCTTCACAACTAATTAAACATTAATTTGAATAAGAGGTAACAACCCCTATTATTATTATTTGAATAAGAGGTAACAACCCCTATTATTATTATTATGTTAATCCCTTAAACCTTTTTACTATCATGTTCGACCCTCTTATATACAAAATATATGTATCAATTGTAACATCAACAATCCACGTTAAATAACCCTATACACTTAATAGTGTCACCATAGTCTATTTGGGGCGCTCGTATATATCTAAAATCGTGCACTACGATTATACCGGCATGGTATATGTTTTGGGGTATTAACCACGGAGTTACATTTAACTTTTCGGATATCGGTGATATGAGAAGATACGCATAGGTATGATTCTCCAATTATGAAATCAACGTCATACTTACCAATCATTAGTGATAGTAGTCAGTGATAATACATTATGTGATTAATGTAATAGTTCCCGGCACGCTGAAGTAGTTCGGTTCCATTCCAATGTTTATAGTTCCGAACCCTAATATGTGTTTAACTTTAATCTGAATGATCTTTGGTGAAATTTTACACGTAACTCTCATCTGTTGACATTACACTGTGCAGGTAGGTATTGCTGGGCCGCGTTTCACGCATGGTTATGGAGAAATTTGTACACAGGAATCCATCGTTTGGCTGAGGGAGGGCACACGTCCTACCCTTCCTCGCTACCAGGTTACAGAATCCAGACTTGCGTGTTCCTAGTTCACGCTACGGGAGATTTTCTATCCAGAAATTTGTACTATTACCGGCGCGCCTGGCATGTTTCAACCACAGCTGGAGGAGCAGTGGGTAAGAGGTCCTATCGGCCGGAAGAATTCATTACTTCGCCAAATTTTAGTTTTCCAGGTACATTGATAAGGGATTAAATAATATTAACCCTTACAGACTGGTACCCAGGTTTCTGTCCGACGAAATTGTTATAATCCCCCTCGAGATTTTGTCAAGCTCGAGATCTTCGAGTGTTAATGCATAAACTCCTGTGCTGGATTTTACAATTTCTTTTATAGGTTTTATCCTAGACTCCTGAACTCCTATTATTTAATCTTCCATTGGCCGGCTGTTCTACTATTCATCTCGCCTGATTTCTATTCTTCCGCGTTTATTTAATTGTGGCTTCTCTGTGCGTAGAACGGATCCTTTCATTCGATTCCGCCCAGAGATTTGTTTTTTTTCTTTTCTAAATTGTTGTAAGCCATTCATATGATACATTTCAGTGTTTATGGCGCAGTTACGTTACGTGTTATAGATTTTAACTCGGGTGTTATGTGTTCTGCTAGGTCACGAGTCACGACACTAAAATAGGAGGAAAAACGTTATTTATCTGCTGTTTGACAACCAGTCTTTTCCCAGGCCTTTCGATTCCATTCATGGCGAGATATCATGTTCTCACTCGACGGTTACCCTTGCGACTTGGTAAATCTGCCTACAATTTTCTCAGTTTCTTTTTATGGTACATCTGTGTTTATTTTAGGTGTTATATAACTAATGCTCGACGTTTACCTTCACGTCTCGTTACTCAGGTTTCAGGTGGTCCCGATGTGCGAGTTTCCCCCCTTTCCCATTTTCCCAAAGGGACGATGGAGATACAACTCTGGTTGCCGAATAAAATCGTGCCATTGTTTGTTCCAGTAATGTGTTGAGTTCTGGCGTTCGCGTCTGCGTGAGAGGGGTGAAAGGTCGACGTTAATTTATTGCTGTACTCCCATAGTTTGGCTGTTTTATCGTTTCAATCCCCATATACTCGCATATCTTTATTTCGTTGAGGGAAATATGGTTAATATAATTCTACAGGAAAACGTTTCTCATTTGATTTAATACATCTGTCAGTAGCTGGTCGTTTTACACAGCTCAGTTTAAATAGATTGTTATAGGAGTATTCGGCAACTGCCCAACCTGGTTGCGTATATATATATCTCCGCCCTTATTACTCTGGTTATGTTTGCGTTTCCATACTAAATTAAATCTTGTTTCGTCCTTCCCACATAAGCTAAGATGATGTTATGAATTTACGCGCTATGGTTGAATGCTAAGGGAACCCAACCAATCTCAGCGCTATTGTCTGTGTTTATTGTCGCAAGAAGATTTATATGCCGCAGAACTGAATAGTCTCGTTCTTATGTGTAGCATTTTACATAAGTTTTATAAACGTAATTATGTCGGTCTCTGTTCAACTTCGAAGATTTTTTCCGCTTATCAATTACTGTTTCATACCTACGTTTAATTATTTTCTCGTGTATCTACTGCCGTCTCATTCAGGTTTAAGAAAATTTATCAATTAACTCTTATGGAAACTCTGATAAGTTTCTTTGCTTCCTGTTTACTTAAACGTTCGTTTCCGCATTTTAATCATGGTTTTTCTGAATGATATTACTCTGCGCACGATTTGAATCTACTGACAGTAGAACCCGTGACCTATTCGTAGTATGAAAGGTGTAAATTTTTTGTCTCCTTCGCAGCATAATTGTTTTGCCTCGGCGCTCAACAGATTTTAGGGTTGACACGATGGTATGGGTTTGACATAAGCCAGTATAACTATAGATAGTTTTCATTGTTGACTGTCATTTACGCTCAAAACCCTTATTCACTGTTGAATATCATTACGGTCAAAACCCTTAATTGCAATGGCCCGAGTTTTATTTACTTATTGTACATAAAGTTTGTTTTTATTTTATAGTAAGGTGCGAATAGGGAATAGAGTTACGTATACATAAGGGTAGTTTTTATTTGTTTTATCACGGCTTCCCTTCATAAGTCATGTTGTTTATCATCATTATAACATATGTGACTCAAATTTATGTCCTCGGCTGTTAAGATGGTTTCTATTTAAATAGGAGGAATATATGAGCTCTTCTAACAGTGGTGCATTTGTAACAGTGGTGCATTTCTATTCTAGCTACTCGCATGCACTTTTAGTATTAACTTATCTATGGCTATTTTCACTATAGTATAAGAACCTTAGACTATTTTGCTTTCCTATATAGGCATATATTCACATTATTTTATAGAACAGAAGTAGATTTGAAACTAAATCATCACATTCTCTTGTGGAGATAAGTATCTTTAGATTTAAACCAGTTGTGGTTTAGAATATCTATAATATTCTACTCTACATATTGATACTCTACAACAATGCATAAGGCCAAGGGTATAACCCCTTATGGCTCATTCTGCTAAATGTAGAACTGATATCAAATCTATAACAAAATAAATAATTTTTTTATATGTAGCCAATTCATACTGATTCAAGTAGATGAAAAATTTCATTAAAGACATACCATTCATGCAGTAGACCAACCTCCCAACCATAGAGTTCTGTTTTCCTCCTAGAACTCACCCCCGAGCTGAGACCACCTCCACCATAGATCAACCCCTTGATCTGCTTAGGAGCAGCTTATTTAAGCTATTTTCCCCAAGCCTGTTTCTAATTCTGCGTCGAATATAGCAGGATGCTTTTCTTCCTGTTTGCCTAGGCTTCCCATTCTTGGGATTCTTCAAAGCTGATTTATGCTTTTCCTCAGCTTTTCCAGCTTTTCACCTCTTCCCAACTACTTTCCTCATCATTGGGGAAATTTAGATTTTTTCCTCAAATCTAAATTAGAAATAATTCCTTCCAAGGATTTCTGAAGGATTTTAGGGGAATACTTGCCTTATCCATCCTCATGGATTTAGCAAATGGTCTCTAAATCTCATTCTTGGTCTATATGCACATCAGAAATTTTATTTATTTCTTCAACTAAAATATTGAATTACATCCATATTTTATTTATCCTTCGGGGTCCACTCCCCTTAGGACTAAAGTTCAAATGTCAAACTTCAAAATTTCAACACATAAATTGGGGGTGTTACACACGGGTAAACCCTAATTCATCCATTCAGTTGCAGAGGTTGATGCATCCAATTCGTTAGTCTGTGCTTTCATACATCTGATATCGTTTGCACTCAACTGTTAACCGTCAGGACCTATGTCGTGATTACGTTTATATGTTTTATTTTGTTTTTCTCAGTCGAAACTAGGGTCAGATGCGTATTCGTCAATCAGATTTACACTAATTCGATTTGTGCCTCGTTTCACTTAACGACCATAACGAAGAAACGATTATTGCCAGAGAAGATTCCGAGTTCTCACATCGGTGATACTCGTCCCTTAACTAAAATTTAACTCTGTGTTCCTGTTTTTTTAATAATGGTAGCGTTCCTCATAATCATAAGTAGGTTACGCTCCCTGTGGTATTTTAATGTCATAGTTTACTGCATATAAATGTTATCCCAATACATTGCATGGAGATTAATAAATAGTGTAAAAGCCGTGTAGTCGGCCATGATTATCCATGCGCGGTTTCATAGTTTTTATTGTTGAAATTGTTGTTTACGCATTACATTATCGTTTTATTTTTTCCTTCAATCGTTTCGTATACTGTTTAAAAGGACCTAATATGCCGGGGATCTTTAAGGTCGTTACAGTTGGAGAATTTTATTTGACTTAGGCCCAATGCCTAGTATATTTAATAACAACCATGAGTTAATGTAGTTTGACTATATATGAATCCAAATAGCGATAAGGTTCGTATAGATATTTCATTTTAACATATATGGTTCGCATCTATATTTCATTTTAACATATAGGGTTCGTTCATATATATATATATATAGGATTCGTATATACATATTTCATTTGTAATCGATGTGAAAATGATCTATTGGTTTAGCGCTAGGTACTTATGTAGTGTTTTGAATGCATATACATGTATTTGGTAGTTCATTTGGTAGTGCACCTTAGGCATAGATTAAGTCTCTTGGCTATGATATTTATTTCAAGGTTTTAGAGGTAGATCACTGTAATTGTTATAAATGCTATAATACTCCTATAGAGTAGAATTTCTTCTGGATCTAGAAAAATTTCGAAATACATAATCTAATGTCTTTGCTCCCCTTGTTTTTGTACCATGTAGATTTCAGTTCTGCTACCATATTTTTCTAGCATACATATGAGCCTAAAATTTCACTTTTGTATATATATGAACCCAGTTAATATTTAATTATCTGTGGAGACTAAGTACCTTCAGATTTAAACCGAACTTGGTTTAAAGTTTCTGTGGGTTTCTACTCTATGGATTTCTGGTCTACAACTAAACAGAATCTAGAAGGTGAGTGCCTTAGGATGGACTCTGTTAAATGTAGTACTAAAATCAATCATACCATTTAATTTAATTTTATATGTAGCCAATTCATACCATCATAAAACAAAATAACAAGAATTTCAGAAACATACCACAATTGCAAATGACCAACCTCCCAACCTTAGAGTCCTCTTTGTCTCCCAGAACTCACCCCCGAGCTGAGATCACCTCCATCCCAGATCAACCTCTGATCTGTTTTGGAGCAGCTTATTTAAGCTCATATTTCCCCAAGCATGTTTCTAATTCTGCGTCCAGAATAGCAGGATGCTTTCTTTCCTGTTTAGCCTAGGCTTCCCATTTTGGGATTCTTTAAAGCTGCTTTAAGCTTTTCCTCAGCTTTTCCAGCTTTTTCTCATCTCTTCCCAACTACTCCTCTTCATTGGGGAAATTTAGATTTCTCCTCAAATCTAAATAAATTTCTTTCAAGGATTTTTGAAAGATTTTGGGGATTTGTTGCCTTATCCATCCTCATGGATTTGGCAAGTGATCTCTAATTCTCATCTTGGTCAAAATGCACAATCATTTTATTTATTTCCTCAAATTAAATATGCAAGTACATTCACACCATACTTATCCTTTGGGGTCCACCCCCTTAGAATTAGAGTTCAAATGTCTAACTTTAAAAGTTCAACACACAAATTCGGGGTGTTACAGGAAGAATGCGGGTGCATGGGAGGTGTTTAATCATGCCTTTCATTTTAAAAAAAAAATAAAAAAATAAAAAAAAATCATAAACCTTCCTTCGATATCTTGAGGCAAAAGGTGGAGAGACTTACTGGTAGAAGAATCTACGTGCTCGGTGCACACGATGGCTCGAATGCTCCATCCAAAAATCTACTTCTCAATTCCGAATGAATAAAAACACTAGTGCGAGAATGTTGGGGGAGACAAGCTTGTTTTAGGGTTTTTTTATAAGAATAAAACTCTCAGACAAGAGTTAAAAAAACTCTAGGCTGAGAGTTTTACAACTCTCATCCAAGAGTTTATGTCAATACAACTCTCGAACGAGAAAATACTTAACTCTCGTCTGAGAGTATTTTAACTCTGGTCAAGTCCAATCAAACTCTCGGGCGAAACATTAAAAATCTCTTGGACGAGAGTTTTAAAAACTCTTGGTCGAGAAATTAAGTTGACTATTTTCTCGAACGAGAAATTAAAAATTTCACCCAAATTCTATCCATCCACCAAAAAGTGTTTCCCAATTCGGGATTTCACCCATTATAAGAATCAAGGATAAACAATTTATCAAGTGGATGGATGGTTATAAAAGACTTTCAATCTTCTTTGATGGTGTCTCAAAGGCTAACCCAGGCATTGATGGGGTTGGAGGTCTTATTATGAATGAACATGGTTGCATTTTGGCTTCCTTTGAATGGGGGTTTGGCTCTTTGTCAAACAACGAGTGAGGCATGCTGCGATCAAAAGGTCTCCAAATCATCCGGAACTTAAATATGAAAATTTTTATGATTTTCGGTGATTCCTGATTATGGCTAATATGATGATAAATGATAAGAAAACTCCCAATATTGCTCTCGGCAGACTCATCGACAGATGCCATATTACGAGCAAAGCCATTAAAGATCTCTCCTTTTTTCATATTCTCAAAGAAAATATCATAGTGATATCTTAGTATAGCTTGCGGTAGACACATTGGTCGGCTATTCTACCGAGATGGCACATCATTTTCTCCTTTTTTCCATGATATCTATCTCTACCTCAATATCTGTTGCATGATTCTCTTCAAGATCCTATCGGCGCGACGAAATCTCCCCATACCATACGTGATGCCCCCTTTGACCTTATCCCCTCGTGAAGCTCGCCCCATGTCTTCTACCTTCCGGCTAATACCTCGTGCCTCTCTTATTTATATGCCCTCTCTCCTCGGTATGCCTCATCAATCCTGCATATGTGATTGCACTGCACCCTGCATTTCCCTCCTCTCTGTGTCTTTGGTATGACAGCGTCCTTGTTCTTCTAGGACAAACCTGCGAGCGATTGTTTGCAGTGGTTTCCCTAGTCTCCCCTGTCCCCGTTGCTTCTCCTCTACCTGATATATCTTGTGATAGTCTCGACCTCCCTTCTGTGCCTCCCCCTCTGTTGCTTAGAGAATTTAACTTATTTACTGCCTCTTCAGCACTGTTTTCCTACAACCCCGGCCTCTCCGTGCACCCACTCAGCTTATTAATTCATCTACTGAACGTTGCTCGATCCATTGCCCAGACCTCTGGTGCCAACATGAGAAGAGAAAATGTCTTCCATTGTGTATACCTTCAAGCAGAAATGGCATTGATTCGTGGTTAGTTGAAGACCATGGAAGAAAAACATCAAGCGGATATTGCCTTCGTCCAACAACAGGCACAATCCTGTCAGCAGCAGCTATTGAATGCCTCAAATCACTGTGCTCACATGGAAGAATCCCTCCAAATCCTGAAATACATGCTAGAAAAATGTTCTGCTCCAAGTTCCAGCTCAAACAATGTAGAAACTACCAATCCAGATGATAATCAAGACAACACCGATGCTTCAATTGACCTACCAATCAACATTGATTAATCCTTATTCCTCCTCTTCTCTTTTGTTCATGTCTTTTAAATTTTCACTCATTCTTTCGCAGTTTGTTAGAATATATCATGAATCTATAATGCAGTATAGTACTAATATTTGCCACAATGGAGGCTCGTTATTTGGTCATTTTACCCCTCCATGAGTGTCCTCTCCATCATTAAAATGTAACAGGGACTTCTCCCTATCTTTTTTTTTTCAAATATAATATAGAAACAGACTCAATGAAAAAAGAAAAAAAAACAACTTAGCTAAATAAATTAACCTTTCTTTCTAAAATAAATGGTTCTCCTGAAAGAAAACCATTTATTTGTATTAAAATTTTCATATATAAATTTGAAATTAATTTTAATTTTTCAAATATTATCATTATTTATGATATATATCTATCATTATTTTTTATAATATATTTCTTCACATTTTGAATCGATAAAGTTGTTGGGTTCTGAAGTAACATGCAATATAGCAACTACATCATGCATAAATTCTGGCAAAATAACGGGGATATATGGGAGCTGAGGGTAATGCCGAGTAGAGCAATTGGCAGTGTACGTTGAATAATTAATTTTGGATACATTTTCTATGGATAGACGATAGCTACACCACGCAGGAAACAAGCTGCAGAGGGAAGGCAAGGCCTTGCCTTAGAAAGGGTTATGCTTGCTTGTGAGTGCCCGAACCTCCTTTACAGCGTCGATTTTATGAAGAAATATATTTTTACTAATGCAACTCCGTGATTGAACTTCATGTGATGCAACTAATGCAGCTATCTTTACCCCTGTTGTCTCTGCGGAGTAAACCAGCTACAACTTGACTGTCCGTTAAGTAGGTTTTGTTTAACGCATTTCATTATCTTATTTCCCTTAAATAAATTTTTTATATTTTTGTGAGCTCCATAATGAAATAAAAGTTTAATAAATTTTTAGTATTTATTTTCTTTTATAAATAAGTGCATTATTCTATGCAAAGTGAAATCAATGGTTACATTTACTTAGATGTAACGGGAGAATAAACTTATTATAGATAATTATAAATTAAAATTGGATTATTATTATTTTTAATAAATAAATTTTAATTTATATTAATAAATATATGATTATTTTGTCTTTGCAATTAATTTGGATTTAGAACCAAATTAATCAGTGGTTACATTTATTTAGATGCAATGGGAGAAGAAACTTATCATAGGTAATTATAAATTAAAATTGGATGATTATTATTTTTAATAAATAAATTTTAATTTATATTAATAAATATATGATTATTTTGTATTTAGAATTAAATTGATTCAATTGAAATATATTAAATATTTTAATCATATTTTATTTTATTTTTCATTTTTAATTTATAATAAAATTTATATTTAATTTTCATATGCATTTTTATATGGAATACTATTAAAATTGTTGTTTTTAATTGGAATAATAATTTTTAATCTCTTTCTTTTAGAATAAAATGTCTAACTATAGAGTATAAGAGCTTCTAATTTCATGTCTAATTCCAAAAAAATTCAAGTGTAGAATGTCTACAAACTTTGTCTTCCAACTATAGAATATTCATGGGCTTGATTAGCCATGGTTTTGAGAGAAGGATTTCCAATCTCTTGTTTCCAATTATAATATGTCTAACCATGTTTAAGTAGAGAATGTTCACAATCTCTTACGTTGTTTCCAATTATAAAATGTCTAACCATGTTTAAGTAGAGGATGTTCACAATCTCTTACCTCTTATTATAAAATGCCTATGGAATCAGTCTTGGGAATCAAAAGATGTGGAGAATCAAGAATCCTTGCATTTTATGATATTAAAAAAAAAAAAAAAACCAAAATAATGAAGTGTAATAATCATATTTTTGAAAAAACAAAATAATGAAGTGCAGTGATCATATTTTTTTATTAATAAGCTTTCTACCATCCACAACAAACATTAAATTATAACCTATGTAACATTCTTCATTATTTTCATTAATATTATTTTTCATTATTTTAGTTATATTAGTTAATATTATAATAACAATTTTCTAACTTGAATAGATCATTTTTTTCACTAGGAGATCACACCTGGCCTAGCACCAAGTATTAACATAATTGGAGTTTATTTTGAAAACATAACTTTCACAAGACATGGTGCTTTAACAATAAACTATATCACCATCTATTCTAAAATCTACACCAAGTAAACTATCATAATATTTAAATAAATTTTACATAAAATAAATAATTTAAATTTAAATTTAAATTAAATATTTATAATTTAAATTTTATAATAATAAAAAAATAAAATTTATTTATATTTTTGAAAATATAAACATAATCATTATAACTAATAAAATTGCTATACATTACTATTCCTTATTTTTCAAAATTCTTCAAAAATGCCGAGTTAAAAGGTGCACTATTTAAATTCAAATGTAAATGTTACATGTAAAAACTAGATTTTTAAAAATGAAAAATGTAAGTTAAATTTAAGCTATTAATTAAATATCTAAGTTAAATTAAATTTAACCTAAAAATATATATTTATTTGCAGTTAGATTATAACGGCTATCCTGAATCGAAGGATTGATTTTGAATTCACCGACAGCACCAGAGACCCTCGAATCTTAACAATAATTCTCATACACGGTGAATTGGGGTTGAATTGTGGTCGTCACCTTTCGATCATTTCGAAAAGTTGAGTTTAAATTTGCTTTTTGCTTTTACTCCAACGGCTAGAGATCGTGGAGGAAAAGAGATTCTATATATAGAACACTAAAGTTAATCCGATCAGATTCGTTTGAGACAGTTCCTCTTTTATTTATTTTGTCCTTTCTGGTTGATCTCTCCCAATTTGTTTATTGGGGAGTTCAGTGGAGCGGAGCACTCAATGTTGCTGGTTTTGTTGTGTGTGTTTTTTTAGGTTTTTGTTATGGGGTTTGTGTTTGGATTGTAGTTTTGTGTTTGTGTTTCTTTGTTGGTGGTTTTGTTGTGTGTTTTCTTGTTAGTGGTTTTGTTGTGTGTTTTTTAGGTTTTTGTTGTGGGGTTTGTGTTTGGATTGTAGTTCTGTGTTTGTGTTTCTATGCATGCATGCTTTCTTGCTTGATGGATTCATGAGTCCGTGTTTTGTGTCATCTTTATGTCTGTGAACACTGAGAGAGACCAGGAAACAACGGCAGTGGAAGCAGTGCATGACGCTGAGTGAGTACTGCAATTTAATTAATGTTTTATATTTGTTTCCATCGTCTCCCAGCTGGCTCTGATATTTGTTTCTAAATTCTCATGTTAAATTCATTACAGGAAGGAAAGAAGGAACGCAAGAGCTTCTTATTGTGTTGTTCGTTGGACAATGAAGTATCTGTGGAGAAGGTGCGGAATCCAAGGAATTGTAATGGATAGACAATAAGAGCCACCCTCTCATCTTACAGGTATGTACACATTTTCCTTCTCCGAAATAATTTTTTCTACTTTAGTTCAAATGATATCAGTATCCCATAGAAAACAAAAAAAATAGGGAATAAACGAATGGAATGTGTATAAATTCTGCATGATATAACTAGCCCGTAGCCGAAAAAAGGGAATAAAAGAATGATTGTGTATAAATTAATTCTGCAGGCTAAGTTATATTGGATATAAATTTAGTTTAATGTATTATTAGTAAATTTATTATTATAAATAGAAAAATGAATCTCAAATGACACCCAGATGCATCTAAGTAAATTTATTAGTATAAGTAGAAAAATAAACGACACGCAGATGAATCTCAAACGAAACCCAGATCAAATAGCAAGAAAGCGCAACGAATAGATTTCTGATAGATTTCTAGCGTTTCTTGATTTCTGATAGATTTCTAGAGTTTTTTGAGCATTCCAAGCGCTCATTTATTTCTGGTTCGATTATGTGCGAACCCTTTTTGGTTAGTTTTTTTTCGAACCTTTTGATAGCGCGGGCAGGTTGGGGTCTCGAAACCCTCGAAGATCATTCCCATTTGTGCAGTTTTATGACCATTAATTTTCCATCAAGGTTTCTTTAAATTCTTTGACACAACACCTTAGGCAGCATCTTGTCACTATGCATCTCGCAGATATTTGTCCAAGGCGCCAGCGATTTGGGGTCTCAGCGAATGTTAAAAGAATACTGTTTAGGTTCTGGTCTTTTTCTAAACGTTCTCCTAAAATTTTTGCTGGTTTAATTATTTTGTATTTAATTTCTGTGGGATGGGACACTATTTAGGTTAAGTTTTTTTTTTAAAACGCTATGGTCTAATAATTTTATATTTACTTTCCCTGCCATGGAGTTTACATTCTCAAACTTTCAAACTCGCCGTTGGTTTAATAATTTTCCATTTTATTTGCAAGGGCGAATGATAATGGATTGGATTAGGTTATTGTCTTTGTTGAAACACTCATAAAATTTCAACCATGCATGCTCGGGATTACCATGGTTGCTGGGCATGAGCCTCGAAGATCATGATTACCATGGTTGTTGGGTGTGAGACTATTTATGTGCAGTTGTAGCACCCAATCTCCCGTCTAGGGTTCGACTATTCATGTATAGTTGTAGCACCCAATCTCCCATGTATAGGGTTCGACTATTCATGTATAGTTGTAGCACCCAATAGATGTTAGGTTATTGACACCTATTTTTTAATGAAAATTAATCGTCTAAAATTTTCTTGAATGTCTGTCCTTCCAACCTGGAAGCGGCTCTATGACATACATTTTTAGGATTTTCCTAAATATTAAAAGATTTATGTAGTGGAAATGGGAATTTGAGACTTTTCATTTAAAAAATGTAATAAAAACTAATTGTATTATTTAAATGTATATTTATTTTAAAATTTTAAAAATAGGGTAGAAAAAATTAATTGTGAAAATTTGAATTGAAAATATTAAATTGAATGTTAATTATTAAAATTTTGATTAAAAAAATTAGGTTATAAAAAAAAATATATCTATTAAAACTATATTACTAAATAAATAAAATTATAATTAATATCATTTAAAATTATATAAACCAAGTTTGATGCATTTGGTTTTTTTTACGAGTAAAAAACATTATACCCTTAAAAATAATTACACATAACTCACAATTATACCATATATGACTTATCTTTTTTATTTTTATTTTATTTATTTATTCTTTATTTGAATTATTAATATAATATATTTCTTTTTATATATCAAAAATTAAAATAATATGATTATTATTTATAATAAAAATGTTTAGTTTATTTTATTTATTTCATTTAAATTATTAATATAATATTTTTTTATATATTATAAAAAATAAAAAATAAAAAGAAAGAAAGAAGAAGAAGAAAGAAGTTATTGTTTTACTTAGTTTGGATTTTGAAAGTGTGCATATTGGGTAATAATAATGATGTATAAATATTTAGTTTTTTAATAATTTTTTTTTAAATAATTAAAATTTTAATTATTATATAAAATAATTATTTAAATATATAAAAAAAATTATTATTTTTTAAAATTTATTAAATTCAAATTATTATATAAAAATAATTATGTAAATATACAAAATTTTAATTAAAAATAAATAAAAATGTACAGAGACTTTTTATACAGATATTTTCATTCTTTTTTCGTTGGGTGTCATCTTCCAGCTCCGTTTAGTTTTATTTTCAGATAAGGGTTATAGATTAAAGAAATCTCCTGATAATTTTGACACTAACCTTACATACGTCACGAGTTCTAAACTATGGGGAGAATACTAAGAAGGGTTTCTCGACAAATGCGGGTCACTCATAATTTGGGCACTAACATTACATACGTCACTAGCTAGAAACTAGGAGGAGAATACATCACGAGTTCGAAACTAAGAGGAGAATACCAAGAAGGATCTCTCGGCAAATGCTCAAATGCTGGTGACTGATAATTTGGGCACTAACCTTACATATGTCACGAGTTAGAAACTAGGGGGAGAATACGAAGAAGGGTCTCTCAGTAAATGCAGGCAATTTACATTACACTCTCTTGGACTCCGACCATATCAGGGAGGAAGGATCGATTCGCTGCCATAATGCGTATCATACTTTTTTTTTATTTTTATTTTTTTGTTTGTTTTGATTCAGATGGTATTTTGTTTCTGTCTAGTATATTATATGGGGGATTTCTTTGATGCATTTTGTCTATTTCTGGGGTAATATCTTGTGGTTATGTTGATATATGTATTTTTTTCACCCTTAGTTTTTGAGTTTATTTTTGACAAAATATTTGGAATTATGGCAACATTTTTTTTTGGAAAATGTACTGGTATATTATATATAAACCAGCAGTCTTCTGAAAAAACCAAAAAAACACAGAAAATCTGAACCCTATGATTTTTACATTAACCCTTTCTGCAATTTCAACTCCTTATTAACAACGCGAGGGATTTTCGTTGGCGTTAAATCGCATTCAGTTATTGTAAGTTTGGTCTTGTTGCTGTCTTGCATTGCAAAACAGTGCATTGAAGTGGTTAGCAGGGACCACGCAAAATGTGTAATATCTCCTTACAGTGGCACCTCTAATTTTCTTCTACAATGGCTTTGGCCTTCGTGCCCTTCGTCATGTAATACTGCAACGTCTTGATCTTATGTCAAATCCATATAGAAATATGATTACTTCTTTTCTGTAGAGTAGAGTTTTATTTAATTTAAAGCATGAGAGCTCAATTTAAAGATTTAAAGAGATAAAGAAATAGCTAGAATATTGAAGCATTTTTTACAATTATAAATTACAATTTCATTAATTGTAGTCCCTAATTTGCATTTTATAGCAAATATTTAAAACACGGATATCGTCTCTGTAAATTATTCTCTCATTAAAGGAATTCAATACTGTGTTTTAAAGAAATATTTAGAAAATAGCGATTGTTGAAAACTCGGTCAGAAGGTTTGATGAAAAGCTTCCAATGGCTGCCTCTTCTATGCATCTTGGAAAGCTTCTGGAAGTGAATGACTGGTAATTTCCGTGATGAGTTGGTTAGAAGATATTGCGTAGAAAATAAAGAAATAAAGCGTTGTAATGTTCAAGTGGTGGCATGGGTAGGTCTCATAGCTGCGTGAAATCCTGAGGTTGAGAGTTTCAAGCGGTTATCCCTTGCTGGTTAGATTCTGCCTGAAATTTGGAAACTGGTAGTTCCAAAGGTTTCAAAGATAGCATAAGGATAGAACATAATACCAATTCCTTATCAACCACACTACGCGAAGTCAGCTATTGCAACGTTTTTTATCTCATTCATATTCTGATGGAGTATGGCATAGGAAAAAACTTCTTTCCGAGATGTGGAGACTTCCCAAGTTCCCAACCTCTAGGTGGCGGAGAAGGGTTCAGGGAGGGTGTTACCAAGGAGGCTGCAGCCCGCCCTGTATTTCGTGAGGGCCAATCATTTCGAGCAACTACACAAAGGAATAAGAGCCATCTATGGGAATGTTGCTATCTGGATCCGAATCATTTTCCTGGTTAATGCCTTTAAGATTCAATCGTGGTTGGATTTTGTGCATTGTTACACTTATAACGTCTCAACCTTTGGCTAATGCATGTGCAGGTTGCCGTTTCGAATCCATCCAAGATCATTCCCATTTGTGCAGTTAAATGACCATTAAATTTCTATCAGGGTTTCTGATCTCGTTCGTATTCCGAAGCAGGGATAGGACAAAACTTCTTTTCGAGATGTGGAGACTTCCCAAGCTCAAATAAGAGGAGAAGGAGGTCAGGGAGGGTATTACGAAGGAGGTTAGAACAACCCACCCTGTATTTTGAGAGGGCCAATCATTTTGAGCTACTGCACAGAAATAAGAACCATCCATGGAATGTTGCTCTCTGAATCCGTATCATTTTCCTGGTTAATGCCTTTAAAATTTAATTATGTGAAATGTTACACTTATAACCTTTCAAGCTTTGGGTAATGCATCCGTAGGTTGGGGTTTCCAAGATGATTCCCATTTGTGCAGTTTAATGACCATTAAATTTCCATGGGGGTTTCTTTAAATTCTTTAACACATCATTATCTCTTCTTCAGTCTGACACGTAGGCAACATCTTGTCTCTCTATATTTAGCCTATAGGGGATATTTGTCGAAGGGGCCAGCTATATAGAGTCTCAGCAGTGGAGGTTGTCGAAGAACCACCAGATGAGTAGCTACTTCTCTTTGGTTTGGTTTTCTTGCTTCGCGGCCCACTTAATTGGGCATGTTTTTGCTTATGTTACTGTGTTGGACCTTTGTTTTATTTTTGAATTATGTAAACATTGTAATCGTCAAAGATATCAAACGATGGTTCCCCTGCGCGGGCAATGCAATGACGTGAAAAACGTTCAAGACTGGTTTCCCCGTATGAGGGCAGTCTTCTTTTTTGATTTTTTGATGACAAATTTGCCATAAGTCTGGGCAATGTTTTTGACTTCGGTCATGCTGTAATTTTATTCCCACTGTTAATAGATTAACTTTACTTAGAAAAAAAAAATGTTGCCCTATTTCTATTTTAAACCTGTTTTTTGAAATACAGAGCCATGTTTATATGATTGGTTAGAGTCAAAGCGTTGTGGGGTGGTTTATTATATTAATATTTCATGGTCAAATTATGTTCATAAAAATTGGAATGCCCACAATTCATAACAGATATTGGAGATTTATTGTCCTGTTTTAAAGTTTCATTTTTTTTTTAAAATTGAGCCCGTCGTCGGTATACCGACGCTTTGTAAGCGTCAGTCTTCCGAAGTCTTGAACGATTTCCATTTTTTTAGTCTTGTGACGTCCGTCGATATTGCGACAGTTCTTCCTAGGGTCAGTATTGCGACGCTTTTGTAATGTGTCGGTATTGTGACACTTTTGGAATGCGTCGGTATTGCGACACTTTTGCAATGCGTCGGTCTTGCGACACTTTTGTAAGGCGTCGGAATTGCGATAGCTTAAAAAAATCCGAAGAGCGACAGTATAAAAATGTCGGAAGAGCGACGTTCAAAACGTCGGACCACATTTCATCGGAATTGCGACAGTTTACAAACGTCGGAAGAGCGACGATATCAAAACGTCGGAAGAGCGACGTTCAAAATGCCAGACCACATTTCGTCAGAATTGCGACAGTTTACAAACGTCGGAAGAGCGACGGTTTGGGAAACGTTGGAAGAGCGACGCTTGTTTGGAAGCGACGAAAAAAGTGTCAGTAGTGCGACACTTTGTCAAGGCATCGAAATAGCGACGTAATGGCAAACCAATTTTTCACAACGAACAATAAATATAACCTACTTGAAAACATGACATAAATAAACAACTAATGTACTTAATAATCCTCCTCTCATGGAGGGGTCTCTGGAGGGCTCGCCTGATGCCATTATTGCTATAGTATTGAATCAAATTTCTGCCCCTCATAAACAAATTAGAAAACAAATTGTCAATCGACAGTCATGTCATCAACCAATGGATAATAGGTACTATAGCTCCAACATTTTAAAGCCAACAACAATATTATTTATATGGTATAAAAATTATGGTAAGCATTTTTCAATGTCCAGAATTTTGTTAGCAATCTCATATAAAAATTTAATGTTAATACCTTTTATATCTATTTCTTGTATCCTAAAATTTTAGTTATTAAACTCAAAATTTTCAAATTTGATTTACAATCCCAATTAAAAACTCTCCTATTTTCCTTTGCAATAAGTTAAAGTACTTATTTTATTATCAATGTAATATCCCTCGCATAAGCCACCATAAAAACTCTCATAAAATGAGGTTTATTAAATAATTAAATATTATTAATTATTATATTGATATTAAATGAAGAATATTCTTGTAATTGTTGATTATAAGAATATTGGAAGAATTATTTCTTAATTATTTTATTTATAATAATTTATATTCTTCTATGGAAATAAATTATATTTCCAAGTTGGTATATTTTATGAGTTTTAGAGATAATGAGTAATAGATTTGGAAAAAGTATGGATAAGTGATATTTTTCTCATAAGGAAAAAACAAATATAGGTTTAAAAATAAAAGCATGAGATATTTATGGATTGCTTTTGTGAGTTAGAAAAACTAGAATGCTTTTATGATTTAGAAAATATGGAATTCTTTTATGATTTAGAAAAAAGCTAGAATACTTTTAGGATTTAGAAAAGCGGGAATGCTTTTATGAATTAGAAAAGATGGAATTCTTTTATGATTTAGAAAAAAATTGGAATACTTTTATGATTTATAGTATCTATTCCATTTTAATTAATTCTATTTTATTATAAGCCTATGAGAGAAATAGAGGAGGGGAATGGGAGAATACATGGAGAATGGAGTCAAGGAAGAGGAAGAGAGTATTTCAAGCATGCTTCAAGAGATGAGTAACCATATCCTTTGAAAATATCTTTGTTTGCATATGGACCGTGATTATATAATGATTGAATTTATTTGCAATAAAAATTTTAGTGTATTAAAAGCTAGATCTACACTTATTTATGCATTATTTTGATAAAACCCCAGGGGGATCTTGTTTAGAAGGCTGAGTAGTTATAGATCTAGTATGGATCTGATGTTTCAGCCATATATCAGTTTTATATCTGAATATTAACCTACAACAGCTGAAGCTCCTCATATAAAATGTTGTCAAGTCTTTCTACAGCTTTTCCAATTATTTCTGCTATTATTTTTGAAGGATTCTTGCTCTTGCTTCAAGTAAATCCAATGTTTCTACAAAGGAACTTGATTATAGATATGATTTCTTGATGTCATACTATAACATGAGTCTAATGGCTGATTTCCAGTGTCTTCTAGCGGAAACCGCGCAATTCCTAAAGGACAGTTTCTCTATTTACCAACTCTCTCCTTTAGCTGATTTTCAGCTACTGTTGATTGTGGGAGATCTGTTAAAACCTCTAAACTCATTTAGTTTTGTTGAAACTTTGCTTGAGGTCCGACACAGCCTAAAATAAGGGAACCCATCCCTGTTCTACATTATTTTCACACTGGCTTGCTTATACAATGTCCTCCTTGAGCCTATTGCAGATTTTCCTGAGAGTGGAATTTCCCGCTTCTTCCTTCGTTGGTTTTTACTTCTATTTTGGATCCATTGTTTAGATCTATAGATCTAAGGTTCCTAAGATCAGAAAAATATGAGAGGAGTGTGTCATTCCCACACTTGTTGTGTTTCACCATTCTTCTATAGACAGAGTCTGGAACGGGCCAGGAAGCCTCTGGATTTCACCCTTCCTTGTGAAGGTGATGCATCTAGTAAATGCCCTGCTAGTCTATCTCTGGTTTAGATCTATTGGTGTAATTCCATATTGTTGTGATTCCATAGTGGAATATCTTAGGATATTCCCTACTGAGCCTACTTTTTCCCATTTGGAACATTACATACTTGTATGCAAGGAAATAATTATTGTGTTAAAACTCTTCAAAATGAATAGAAGAGAAAAATATATCCTTGTATGCATTATTGGATTATATTCTTGGAGAGGAAAAGGGGTAATCACATGCTTTATTATTTAAGATTATTTAGAGAAACATATATGCTTTTATGCATGGGAAAAATATAGTTTTGAGTATTAGATTTCTAGAGAAAATGAAGATGAAATCACATAATATTTATTGTGTTAGCCCTCTTTTGGGAAAAATAATATGTATTTTTCCAACCTAAAGGGATTAGCTATGGTATTAGCTTTATCTTGGGAGAATATTATGCATATTTATTGGTTATATCTTCTAGATGAGAGGGAAATGTCACTTTGCATGCATGAAATGATAAGTGTTATGCGTTTGACCCTTGGAAAAGAAATGTGTTTATTTTTGCATGAAATATTTATTTGGTTTCTTTTGGAAAGAAATATATGTTTTACATGTAGGAAGAACAAGATATGTTATTGCATGAAAAAAACTATAACTTGTATGTTAACTTTGTTTGAAATAGAGTTGGCATTGTTATACATAATAACCATTATGAATCGATCTTGGGTGGAAAATATGTTTTTGGAAAAGAACATGTATTCACATGCATAAGTATAACATCTATTGCATTAATCCATTTTGAAAAGAAAACATAAGAGTAGGAAAAAAGAGAAATTTCTTGTTGGGATAGTTATCTTGAAAATCTTGTTATGAATTTGTATGCACGGTATTATTATATAGTATGTTAGCTTTCTTTTGGAAACAATATGAAAGTGCATGCAAGATTTTGTTAGTGTTTGGTGGAAAGAGGATGCTTGATATTGATTTATTTGTTACTAATGCATGTGAAATGATGTTAAATAAGAAAACTAATGTCAATGTGGTTATGTTTTATACATGCATACAAATATTTGTTGAAGTGTCACAAATAGAGATTGATTATTGGTTTATTAATATTTTATCTAATCATGATATCAAGTGTGCTGACGACAGTAATGGCAGGAAAGAAGGATGACTTGAGAAAAGGAAATTTCAAGTTTAACATTGTGGAAGATAAAGATTTTTTAGTCCATGCAGGTTTAGTAGTTCCAATTGTACAATGATCCCCTGAAGGAAGCAGTCTGACTATAAAGACACAGATTGATGATTCGTGGGTAAATGGTATCATGATGATTGTAATAGCTTATATCTAGTTATGTTTCGTTTAATATTATTTTTATATGTAAATTTTATGACAATTGTCAAGGGATGGAATCCCTTATAACCATTAAGTGAGGGGTGACAACCCTCACGAGCATTTAATAATAAAATTAAACGTTTGCTGGTTTTCACCCTACGGGGTTTCCAGGGTATATCGGTGTCTAATGATGTGCTTGTTCATTGTGTCATTTTAATGATGTTAATTTATTTCATGATGTGATGTTATATTATCAATTAGGTGATTTACTAATTGAGTTAAAATGATCATGGGATCGATGAATAGTTATAGCAAGAAAATTAAGTTAATATGCTACCACAAGGAAAATTAAGGGCTGTGTAACTCACTATTATTTTTACTAAATATTTATCTATGTGATGATGATGGGTATTCAAATGGTTAATTCATAAATATAAAAATTAATTTATAAAGTTACACATTCGTAAATGTTGAAAAAAGTTCCTAACTCTAAGTATTTTTCTGCGAGGTTATCGAGGTATGTTACAATCAAAATATAACTTACTACTATTGCAAATAAACCTGTCTTATCCTATCTATTGTATTTATCAATACCCACTAGTTTACTATCTTATCATTACATTTACCTTGACTACTTCACTAAACACCGCTTCCATACAACCTATCATTACTCTATTCAACACTTTGGATATTTCATAGCACTTCCTCAATTGCACTCATGAAATGCCTTTATTGAAAGCCCATATGAACTCTACAAAGTCACATCTTACTCTCAGAGTTATAATATGTTTTCAAAGTTAAAAAAACATTTTTTTGACTTATACTCTACCACCCTCATATTTCGACTTATGTTTCCTTTGCTGTGTATACGTAATTTCCATCCAAACCCATTGAATTCCTCTATGTTTTTCTTGAAACTAGAGCTAGAGCTAGTTACCAGGTTGGTTGTTTCCTATGTGGAAAGGGAAAACATAGATAGCGTTTACTAGTAAAAAAAACAAAGCATTGTGAATGAAACAACGCACAGTTCAGGTATGCCACCACTCAGAATTTCCAGGAAGAAAATTTGATTGTTTGTCCTATAAATAAGCTCAAAATTCAATGTCAAATTTAAAATTTTCAATCATGTAAATAGCATCAAAATTCAATGTCAAATTTAAGATGGTCAGAAGAGAATGACATAAGATAAAAAAACATCCAAAATACTAAAATTATTTATATCAGCAAGTAGAAAATTTAGCAAAGATATAAGTGAATGTGAAACACAATCATAGATTCATAAAAACCCCTAAACCCCCAATAATCAAAAAATTGATAACTAAATATCAAGTCAATAGACAAACTCCATAGATAATGCACTCCATGTTAAGAAGGCAAGTGATAGACAAGGAAGAGCCATCGAATAGGTCAACTGAAATATACAAAGAACTTGTTCTGGAAAGGATGCTAGCAGAGGTCCTCCAGCTAAGAAAACCTGCTATGAGTGGCATTTTTTAGACACTTTTGTGCCATAAAAATCACCTAGGATTGGCTCTCGCCATCATCTACACCACTTGAGGGGAGGGGAGACGTTTGACCAAGGTCACAAAATTAATACAAGTGTGATTACTATCCAACTTGCTTCTGAACCACACTCCCATGGGCTAAAAGTAACTTATTTAAGAAAGGTATTTCCCTTTAATCTAGATTATGAATGGAGTCTAGGTTCACTTTTCTTCAGATTTATCTCAGTTGATGGCTTTCCCTAACCAAAGAGGTAGATATTTTTTCTAGGTCAAAATTTGTGCTCAAAAGCTACATTACAAATAACATGATGTCAAAAAGTGGCTACTAGGTGAAACACATCATAAACTAAAACCCCATCAAAAGCATCATATTTGGAAAGGGTTTCCTTCATTTGTATAGGTAATGTATTGTGGGAGAAATTCATCCCATTTTGCGAAAAACCTCCATGTTTCTCAAAGAAATGCCATCATTACTACCCCTGTTTCTCAAAAAATATTTAAAAAAATCAAGCTATCCTAAAATATTCTTTAAATCAACAATAAAAGAAAAACACAAACAAAGAATGAAACCATAAACATAAATCCATTATTTTTTAAACTCATTATATTCAATACAACATTTTTATGTTTGCAGATGTGAAGTTTTGATAGCTGCTTCAAAAGGTTTCAGATTCAGTTGTAGAGCTGGAGTTCTATGAGTGCAGATCCACTGCCATGAGATGGAATTTTTACATGGCATCAGAGTTGTACTGTTGAAAATTTCCATCAAAATGAATAGATAATTTAGGAACTTATAAGAAGGCACTGAGAATAAAATATCTCAGCAGGTATGGTGACCAAAAATCTTTAGTGGTGTAAGACTCAGTTTTGACCATTTGGATGAAATTTTGTATAAATTGCAAACAAAAGTTTAAAATGGTAGGATAATTAGAGGAATGGATAACACCTGGTGAAAACATCCTTGATATGAATTAACCTTCTTGGTTCATATATGACTTTTGAGGGAATACTAAACCTCATTTACTTATACCACATCAGAATCTTGCAACATTTTAAGGGAGAAAAATGTTAAATGTGCCATACTATCTGATTCACCAAAATCATAAAGCTAATTCAGAAGCACCCTAGAAATGAGCAGAGAACGTTATATCACCGTGGCCTCACCAAGTTAATCTGAGAATGGGAACAGAGAAGTATGAAAAGACTTGGGATCAGTTTCTTAAAGATAATTAGTTTGTTGAAAATATCTGTGAGAAAAAAAAAATGGAGAAGGAAGCCCCAAGGGAGGAAGAGGAAAGAGTTGAGATACCTCCCCCTCTATCTCAACCAACACAAGCCCCAAGAAAATAACCCATCATGTATAGTAGAAGGGTCACAAGGGCCATGTAAAGACAAAACCAATATGAACAGAAAAAGGATCAAGCATTTTCCAATGTGGAAAAAGGAAAAAGAACTAAATTCTCTTCAACAAATACCTTGGAGATACATGAAGACCATCAGATATTGTATGACTATATACAAGACAACATAATCAAGATTCTTTGGTTTCTAAGTTGGTAGTCCAAGTGGAAGCTCATTCGGGAAGTAAGAGATCTCGCAAACAATGTGTTAAGAAATATTCTGTCTTAAATGAGCTTAGATTTTGAACATTAGCCAGTCGTTGGTCTCTGAGTGAAATCACCAGTTGTCGCCACCGTTGCCAGGGTTTGTTACTTTAGAATTTTTTATAACAGACAATGGCTTCAACAGACGTAGATATGATTCTCGTGCCCTTTAGCGAGGGTTCCAGCTCTCAAGCCGAAGCAAGCACTTCCACCGAGAAGGCCAAACGTTTCGAAATCAAGAAGTGGAATGTTGTGGCCCTTTGGGCATGGGATATTGTGGTTCGAAATAAAGAAGTGTAATGTTGTAGCCGTTTGGGCGTGGGATATTGTGGTTGACAATTGTGCAATTTGCAGAAATCACATTATGGAACTCTGTATTGAGTGTCAGGCAAATCAAGAAAGTGCAACAAGTGAAGAATGTACCATTGCATGGGGTGTTTGCAATCATGCCTTTCATTTCTAAAAAAAATAAATAAAAAAATAAAAAAATCATAAACCTTCCTTCGATATCTTCAAGGCAAAAGGTGGAGAGACTTACCTGACTAGAAGAATCTACGTGCTCGTGCTCACGATGGCTCGAATGCTCCATCCAAAATGACAGTTGCAGTGTAGAATGAATAAAAACGAAAGTGCAGAATGTCAGGGGAGACAACTGTTTTAGGGTTTTTTATAAGAATAAAACTCTCAGACGAGAGTTAAAAAAACTCTAGGCTGAGAGTTTTACAACTCTCATCCGAGAGTTTATGTCAATACAACTCTCGAACGAGAAAATACTTAACTCTCGTCCGAGAGTATTTTAACTCTGGTCAAGCCCAATCAAACTCTTGGGCGAAACATTAAAAATCTCTTGGACGAGAGTTTTAAAAACTCTCAGTCGAGAAATTGAGTTGACTATTTTCTCGGACGAGAAATTAAAAATTTCACCCAAATTCTAGCCATCCACCAAAAAGTGTTTCCCAATTCTGGATTTCACCCATTATAAGTGTAACACCCCCCAATTTGTGTGTTGAATTTTTAAAGTTAGACATTTGAACTTAAATCCTAAGGGGGTGGACCCCAAGGGATAAGTGTGGTGTGAATGTAAGTGCATATTTTATTTTAGGAAATAAATAAAATGATTGTGCAATTTGACCAAGATGAGAATTAGAGATCACTTGCCAAATCCATGAGGATGGATAAGGCAACAAATCCCCAAAAATCTTTCAAAAATCCTTGAAAGAAATTAATTTAGATTTGAGAAGGAATCTAAATTTCCCCAATGAAGAGGAGTAGTTGGGAAGAGGTGAGAAAAAGCTGGAAAAGCTGAGGAAAAGCTTAAAGCAGCTTTAAAGAGTCCCAAAAATGGGAAGCCTAGGCTAAACAGGAAAGAAAGCATCCTGCTATTCTGGACGCAGAATTAGAAACATGCTTTGGGGGAAATATGAGCTTAAATAAGCTGCTCCTAGGTAGATCATCGGTTGGTCTGTCTTGGGAGAAGTGATCTCAGCTCGGGGGTGAGTCCTGGGAGATAAAGAGGACTCTAAGGTTGGGAGGTTGGTCAATTGCAGATTGTGGTATGTTCTGAATTGTTGTTATTTGTGGTATGTTCTGAATTATTGTTATTTTACTTTCTGTTGGTATGAATTGGCTACATATAAAAAAAAATAAAAAATTTAAATGGTGTGATTGATGTTAGTACTACATTTAACAGAATCCATCCTAAGGCATCCACCTTCCAAATTCTGTTTAGTTGTAGACCAGAAATCCATAGAGTAGAAACCTCAGAAGCTCTAAACCAATTGTGGTCTAAATCTGAAGTTACTTAGTCTCTAGGGATAATGAAATGTTCTCTTGCTGCCTGTAAATACAAATGTGATAATTGTGCTCATAAGTATATTATAAAAATATGGTAGCAGGAAAAAAAAAACAAGATAAAGACATTAGAATATGTGGAACCCAATATTCTTCTAGATAAAGAAGTGCTTCTACTCTATGGGAGTATTCTAGCTTGTGTAGAAATTATGGAGGCTATCGAAAGTGAATACCACCTCTAAACATTGAAATACACATTTTGGTTATGGATTTAATCTATGCTCAATGTATACTAGCAATTGAACTGTTAAATCCATGTAAAGCCTTTAGCAAAAATACCCCTATATTAAGAAGTATTAAGATTCAATACCTATATACCCTTTTCACATAGACTGTACATGGACTATACCTATATATATATATGAAATATATAGGTTAAAAAGGGAGTTATAATTTCAAAACATATATATAAATTTTGTTAAAATGAAACATATATATATATGAAAAGTAGATGCTAATACAAATCCGACATGTTAAAACGAAACATATAGATATATGGTTCCTACAACTAATCGAATCAATGTATGGTTAAAATTTATAAGTGCATGATAGTAAAATTTTAAACCCGTGGCCTTCGTCCTAAATCAAACGAAACTTTTGGTGGCCTGACTTTTATAGCCACGGTATTTCGAGGACTGTTTTAATATTAAATAAAATTAACATAGGTAAACGAAAAAAAAAACACTGATACCTAAAACGCCGACGCCGAGAGCTAAAACCTAGCTTGTTTCGTGGCACTTGCCATACATGCAAGTATGAGAAAATCAGGGAAATAAAATAAGTAATGAGCGCCACAATAATAATTTATTAGCTTTTGATTCGGGCGAAAGAGTTATAAAAAAAAATGGTAAACGTATAACCAAACGATAGTCGTTGTAGAGACGTGCACAGTAGGTCAACCCAGCGTAATCCTCGGTTAGGCTACCATAGCAGAGGCTGCAGCATTTGTGAGGCCGCCGAATGAACCGCAACCAGAATATGAAATAATGATTCCAAATTAATAGTCAAGGACCTGAATAATTGCTGTAGTTGAGCGTCCTGCACCGTTTTAAAATAATTTTTATATGTTAGAAGTATTGTGTAAATCCTCTCAACGCCAGCGTGAAATAACTTGCGCTTGGAGGGTATACTATCATCACTAAAGCGATAGAAATATAGATGTAGAGCTTTCGTTCACGGAGGTGGATGGCCGACATAAAAAAATTCGGCCCCCTTTCCTCATATGAATCACAACCAAAAACGACCGTGAACCGAATTGGAAACTAGTGACATAGCTAAAAATGGTAGAGCAGAACACTTGTGATTCTCGCTAACTGAGAAAGTTCAACCTAAGCATATAATAAAAAACATAGAGTAAATTTGATAGATCTGGGGTGATTTTGAACGATAGCCAGAGGGGGTCAACACATAAGAAACGAACTGAAGCAACACGCTACACCTGGAAGGAAAGAATTTAGGGTTTACCTGTGAGTGGCGTTTCACCTTTACGTCTGGCTGAAGGTAACCACCGACAAACGAGAAACCCAGACGGTGTGCGAGGAAAGTTGCAGGTTGGTTGTGTAACGAATGTCGCGCTTGAATGGGGGAAAAATGAGATTCGAAAGACTCTCGATGTTTAACCCCCTGAAAGACCTGCAAATGCTTCGGCATAAATGAAACGGATTGAACGTAGAAACAGTAACTATTAAATCAAAATACCCATACATCACACCCGAATGGAGTTGCAACACTGTGTTAAGAACAAACAAAATTAAATCGCGCCAAAGAAGGCAGATTGGACCCCAGCCTCCGGGGGACAGACAGAGGCGTCGATCCTTTTCCTCCTCGGCGCAGCTATACGATAGCTAGTGGATACTGTAGCGGAAAACAAAAAAATGAAACAAGGTCTACCACTGAAGGAAAATAGTAGACGAGAGGAGTCGAAGAAAAAAAAATAGAACCATGACAGGAAGGAGCTGAGGAATTAGGTCGACTGAAGGGCTTTCAATTAAAAGAACACCCAAAACCCTAATTTCACGGTATCAGTACCTCAGAAAATCCTGAGGTTTATTGAGGAAACCCATCTACATTGACAGTAAGGTACCAAGCGCCATCAATGGGCACAGAGAAGGAGGGCATCGTATGCATGTTGTCGCTGGGTTAAACCTAGAAAATTCGACGGCCAGAGACCAAACACAATGCACCAGTACATGCACCAGCCTTCCTCCCACGTACGAAATGTGCTCTTGCCAACAAAAAAAACCAGAAAAATATTATATTTCACGCACACGTCAAACCCAGATGGACTAAACCTAGCAGTAGAAAGCGCATACAATCTTGAA
Source organism: Pinus albicaulis (assembly GCA_034641835.2). Lineage (NCBI taxonomy): Eukaryota > Viridiplantae > Streptophyta > Pinopsida > Pinales > Pinaceae > Pinus > Pinus albicaulis. The sequence goes on along the minus strand of JAXQQM020081786.1, from coordinate 127,103 downwards.
ACCGTACTAGGATGAAATACGATGCGTAGCAACACATAACGCGTGTATCTACAGGTCCCAAAAAAAAAAAAAAAAACTAGGGTTTACGCCAACCCAGCCGGCATTTTGTACTGTGGTGATAAGCGTCATCGTATCTGCTGGCAAGGAGGTTGCCACGACTCGACCAGACCTACGAGGAATGTACGCCAACAAGTCATCACCAATTCCGGTGGGAGAGCGACGCGTTTTCACACAGTTCATAAGCCAAACGCCGAAATTTTATGTGACTCTGTCTGTATCTGACAGTAACTAAACGCGTGGTAGGTATTATGTGCTTAATGGAAGGTTCATCATAGTCTCCAATGTAAATACGCTAGGATAAATCTTTGTTGAAAAGCGGCAATCGTTTTTAGTTGAAGGCCTCGACATAGTTAACAAATATAGATATAAATATAATTTCATATCATGTCGTGCTATGGGCGTACCTTTAATAGTGGTAGCGGGTGGTGTAAATATATGTATGTATGGGGTATATAGATATATGAGTTATGCATAGATGTAGAAAAGTTTAAATTAACTAAACCCCATGCCATATATGTATATATGGATTTGATATTATGTAGATGTGTATTCAATATTTATATATGGAATTTATATCTATGTAAAAGTTATGCATGGGTGTATGCAACGTTGATTGACTTTATACAATGACACATACATATGTATATAGGATTGATATTTTACATATATGGGTGCGATGTTTTATATATATGTGATATATCAGTACCCTATGTGGGGTCGAAAAAGATGAGCACATAGGGATATAAGAATTCTATAAGAGGCTTAGAATTTTATGTACAGGGGTTTAATGTGAACTGGGGTAGCATTGAATGTTAATAGAATGGAAAAGTGAGTAAATACCCAACTTCTGAACTTATTATTCAGACAAACCGGTAAATACCAAGGGGATCTAAGTATGTATATGAAAAAAAAAAATTTCCTTAAACTGGGGTTGTTACAAATGGTATCAGAGCCCAAGTACAAAAACTGGGCTGTTAGTATTGTGCTCACAAAATTCTGAATGTTATTGAGCAGTGTAGAGATTGGTAATTTATTTTTGTTGTGTTTGACTGATTAAATTTTTGAGTGTGTACAGTGTGGTGCTAAAATGTCTGAAGAGGGAAGAATTTATGTGGATCTGCATGATGAGTTTGCTACTCCAGATCCAAATGCCCCGGTCATGGCCATGTTGCACAGGATGCAACGAGAATTGGCTGAACTGAGAAGCCAGAATGACATGTTGTCATCAGCCAGTAAGGAGCAGGAAAAGCTCATCAGAGAGCTGACTTCCCGGAACAGCCAGGAAGGTGAAGGTTCCGGAAAAAGAAAGATGGATGAGTCTGATGACAATGATGCTGCGAGACAGCAACATAAACAAAAAAGAGAACTACAGGGGGAGTTTCGAAAGATCAAACCTCCCTCCTATGATTGGGAGAAGGAAGAGGATGATGAAGCTTGGTTGCTGAACATGATCAAGTATTTCCAAGTGTATGAATATGAGAGCAATATGAAGGCCAGATTAGCTGTGTATCAGCTACAAGGAAAGGCTACACTATGGTGGGAAGAGACAAAAAGGGTGCATGCCATTGATGAAAAGACAGTTACTTGGGAAGATTTTCAGATTAAGTTCAAAAGTTTTTATTTGAATGAACGTTATTATGATGATAAAGCAAAAGAATTTCATGAACTTAGATTAGGACAGCTCACTATTGATGAGTTTGTCACTAAGTTTACAAATTTACTGAGGTATGTCCCTTACATCAGGGAAGAAAAGGAAAAAGTGCAAAGGTTTTTAAATTGTTTGCCTACTGTGTACAAGGAGAAAATTGAGTTTGACAATCCAAAGACAATGGATGAGGCTGTTATAAAAGCAAGATTATGCTATCAGCAGTTTAAAGGTAAAGCTGAACAAGGGAAGAGCTGTCTGAACAAGGATGAGTTCAAAGGTAAAAGACCAAAAACAGCATATCTGAGAAATTTTGGTAGAGATCATCAGCGGAAAAAATTCAATAAACCAAAAGAAAGTCAAACAACTCAGTCCCAAGTGGCTTCAAAACCAGTAGAAGGGAACAATAAAAAGGAAGGGACAGTCAGAATGAAAGAACCTTTGAAATGTTGGGGTTGTGGAGAACCCCATATGATGAGGGATTGCCCCCATCGAAATATACACATGATCAGCAGAGAGCGAGAGGCCACAACAGTAAATGACATAGCCAGAAATATACCAACTATGAGTGTAGCCTTAGAGAATCGGCAAGCAGAACATCAAGCAACCATGGTGGAAATGGAGGGTAAGATTTCTGACCTACCCATTACTATTTTGATTGATCCAGGTGCTTCTTTAAGTTACATTAGTCCTGGAATTGTAGAAAAATGTAAAATTAAACCTGAAAAATTTCAACAGTCATGGTTGGTACAGCTGGCCACTGGAACTAAGAGAAAAGTCACACATAAGTTGCCCAAAATAGCAATACAATTAGATGGGTTCCCAACAGAAGTAAATTTTAACATATTGCCATTAGGATCCTATGATCTGTTGATAGGAATGGATTGGCTAGAAAAGAAGAAAGCTCTGATGAACTGCTGGGATAAAACCCTGCATTGTGTGGATGAAGAAGGGAAACCTTTTACACTAAAAGGGAAACCAAAATCCATTTCAGTAAGACAAATATCATCCTTGCAATTGAAAAGAACAGCTAGAAAAGGATACCAAGTCTATGCAGTGCATATAGAGGAAATAGAACAGAAAACTGAGGAAGAGTTACTGGATACTATACCAGTCATTAGAGAATTTAAGGAAGTCTTTCCCAAGGAAATCCCTCATCTTCCCCCAAAAAGAGAGATTGACTTTTCTATAGATCTGGTGCCAGGAGCCACACCTATTTCCCGAGCCCCTTATCGGATGAGTCCGCCAGAACTGATGGAGCTGAAAATGTAGCTGCAAGAATTATTGGATAAGGGTTACATTAGACCAAGTGTGTCTCCATGGGGAGCACTTGTTTTATTTGTTAAAAAGAAGGATGGAACTTTTAAGATGTGCATTGATTACCGTCAACTGAACAAGTTGACCATTAAGAATAGATATCCACTTCCTAGAATTGATGATCTGTTTGATCAAGTGAGAGGGGCCTCAGTCTTTTCCAAGATAGACTTAAGAACTGGGTATCACCAGCTCAGAATTAAAGAAGAAGACATCAGCAAAACAACATTTTGAACCAGGTACGGGCATTACGAATTTGTAGTCTTACCTTTTGGTCTGAGAAATGCCCCTGCCACTTTTATGTGCCTGATGAATAGTGTGTTGAATAAATATTTGGATAAATTTGTTTTGGTGTTCATAGATGATATTTTAGTCTACTCCAAAAACAAAGAAGAACACAAGGAACATCTGCGAATAGTGTTGCAAACTCTGAAAGAAAATCAGCTATATGCCAAGTTTAGTAAATGTGAATTTTATAAAGATAAAATTCAATATTTGGGTCATATTATTTCTGAAAAAGGGCTTGCAATTGACCCTGAAAAGATAAAAGCAATTAAGGAATGGTCAGTCCCAACTGATGTTTCAGCAATAAGGTCATTCATGGGGATGGCAGGCTACTATCGTAGATTTGTGGAAAGATTTTCTGCCATAGCTCATCCCATCACTTCATTGCAAAGAAAGGGTTTCAAGTTTGTGTGCACTGAAAAATGTCAATACAGTTTCGAGCAGTTAAAACAAAAACTTATTTCAGCCCCTATATTAAAAATTGTTGATCCTGATAAAGAGTTTGTTGTATGTACAGATGCTTGCAGAGAAGGGCTGGGAGGAGCCCTGTTGCAGGAAAATTCAGTCATTGCCTATGAATCTAGGAAACTGAAAATACATGAACAGAATTATAGTGCATATGATTTGGAATTTGTAGCTGTTATCCATGCTTTAAAAATGTGGAGGCATTATCTCTTGGGGAAGAAGTTCACATTGATGACTGATCATATCAGCCTCAAATATTTTTTCTCCCAAACTGACCTGAATGCAAGACAAGCCAGGTGGCTGTCTTTTCTAAGTGAATTTGATATGGACTGTAACACCCCCAATTTGTGTGTTGAATTTTTAAAGTTATACATTTGAACTTTAAATCCTAAGGGGGTGGACCCAAGGGATGAATATGGTGTGAATGTAATTGCATATTTTATTTGAGGAAATAAATGAAATGATTATGCATTTTGACCAAAAAGAGAATTTGAGATCACTTGCCAAATCCATGAGGATGGATAAGGCAACAAATCCCCAATAAAATCTTTCAAAAATCCTTGAAAGAAATTAAATTAGATTTGAGAAGGAATCTAAAATTCCCCAATGAAGAGGAGTAGTTGGGAAGAGGTGAGAAAAAGCTGGAAAAGCTAAGGAAAAGCTTAAAGCAGCTTTAAAGGATCCCAATATGGGAAGCCTAGGCTAAACAGGAAAGAAAGCATCCTGCTATTCTGGACGCAGAATTAGAAACATGCTTTGGGGAATTTTGAGCTTAAATAAGCTGCTCCTAGGCAAATCAGAGGTTGATCTGTGCTAGGAGGTGATCTCTTCTCGGGGGTGAATCCTGGGAGATAAAGAGGATTCTAAGGTTGGGAGGTTGGTCATTTTGCAGATTGTATGGTATGTTCTGAAATTCTTGTACTATGTTTTATTGTAGTATGAATTGGCTACATACAAAATTTAATTAGCTGTAAATAAGAAGAATTGGTACTACATTTAACAGAATCTAGCCTGAGGTATTTTGTGTAGTTGTAGTCCAGAAAGACCATAGAGTAGAAACCCCAGAATTTCTAAACCAAGGTTGGTTTAAATATGAAGTTTCTTAGTCTCCACAGATGAATAATTATTGTCTTGTTCCTCTTAGATACTAATGTGATATTATATACTATGAGTAGGTTGGAGAATCATTATTACTAAAGTTACATGATATAACTACCTCCAACTGAAAACAAGATATTGGAATATGATAATAAATGGAATAGAACACAAAAAAATTATACTTCTACTCTATCTGCTGGATACCACAGTTATCCATTTATGTATGTCACATTCTTAAATCTATCCTTACTCTTGGAAAGCAATTTGTACAACAAACGACTAAATTGATAAATTCTGACTTTTATTCCAGCACTAGTAAGTCCATAATTAGTATAATTCTAAAGAAAATAGAACATTCAGAGTAAGGACTTTGGTTTGTATTTCTTGACTTATTATCAAATCACAAGTAAGTATATCTTACAGCAGTGTGATAATATTCATAAAAAGAGTTATTAAACCACCAGGAAATTTATGCTACAGCAGTGTGATAATATTTACAAAAAGGGAGAATAGGGGCATTATACCCTCATCTCTAAACTTTGCAATAAACATTTGCATCATAAAGTCAACATAGACCTAGTGTTTCACCTAAATCGAATTTCGGGTATTTATCCTCTATGCATTCCAAAACATATATATATATATATGATAATAAGATTCGAGTAATATCAAATATCGTTCTTGTGAGTCGAAAATTATAATGCGCCCTAGAGATATACATATAAATAATTACACGTCTCATTGACGGCATCAATGTAAGTCTGACATGAAAACAATACACGAAATCATTAAAATAAGTGCTATCTACCTACGACTTGTTATATGTCTTACAGTCTAGATCAATGCAACCTTGCATCAACACGATATATGTAATAATGATAGTAAGTGCGAAGGTTAGGTATATACAGTTGAACTTATATAAAGATGACAAAACGGGAACATCAAAAAGTAGCAATAAACCATATAAATCCTCTGTATAGCAAGCAGAATGAACGCACAATAGCGTAACTAAGGATGGTAGGTGTTATAAACCAAACTGTTTTCACGCCGAGGGCTGAGTTAAGCATTTCAGTTTCATAGTTACCTCTCTAGCGATAGCTAAGGATAACTCGCCTCCAATCATTCCTGCAATACATCCGTTCCGGCAGTACATACCTGTTAGCAAAATAAAAACAACGATGCCAGAGAATAATATAGTTACTGCTGTCCCTAGAGGGTCCCGAGTAAAGGGATACCTGAAAAGAAGATTATGTAAATCATAAAATGTCATAGTTTTCAACCACGACACAGAGAACAAGCCAAACAAACGAACGTCTCTGTCAAAACCCCGAATCAAGGCTGCGGCCATCATTGAGCCTGGTAAACGTTAGATTAGCCGGCAATAGCCATTCCTACTGTGTGTGCGTGGCCTGGGAAAAATTCCACAAAGCTTTAACCCCTCGTTCTCTCTGAATCGAGTTAGGGTAACATAACAAATTCATAAAAGCTAACGTTTGCATATTAGGCCCGACTATCAACTCCAGTGTATGGAGAGCTCACCAGTAACAACCAAAACAAACTCGGCTGGTCATTGCCAGAACCGGAATAACATTTACCTCTGCAATAAAACTACTGACACATGCATATGGGAAAATAACTTCGGCACGAACTGCTCAAATCCAGGCAAAAATCGTAGAGGCAGCTACGATTAGGATCGGCCGAGGTTTATTTTTTCTCGCGGTCTGAAAAATAAAACAAACACAACAACAGATTGTTCGATATTGTAACCCTGTTAAACTAGAAAAGGGTAACTGTAAAAACAATTAGAGAAACCATATATTCAAGACCGGAAACCCTCAGAGTCGTCACATAACCAAGAAAAATATATAAACAAATTTCGACATTTGGATAGTAAAGAGGCACTGAGGATAATAACGGTATGAATCCGATATATCTACTTTCGGCCTGGGCCTAACATGGTGCATCCGCTATTTGACTTGCAGCCACGAACAAAACCCCTCCTCCACTCGTAGCTGCCACAGTCGCCCCTGTCGTGCACCATCATAGATGGGGGGGGGAAACCTGTAGATTAGAAACGCTAAAGGAGGAAGGCATGAGACAGAAACCACTACGGGAAGATGAAATAGAAAAGGGACAGCGCTGGGATTAATTGTAGAAAACCGCTGAGTACATACCTCGAGTTGCTAAAGGGACACGCGGAGGTTTTCTACCGGTTTAGCGTAGCAGATCAGCACTCTAACCCTAAGAGACACAAATCTAGGGTTACACACATCCTGAAAGGGATTTACTTGTCCGAACCCTCAGATTTGCAGTACCACGTCATAGTAGTGCTGTCTTTTCCGACTTAAGAATCTTAAGTATGGTTCCGGCGGGTTCCAGGGGGGAGCCATACTCCCGGTACAGACGAAAGAAGATCATGCAACCGGCTTATAGTCGTTATTGACACTCGTCAAGCCCACAAGCAGGGGCGCCGATAGGGAAAATACCCAAACTCTCATACACGAGCGAATAATGAAATCTCCTGTACCTATCCGCAGTTCGGCGCAGTAGAACGAGTCACGTTCACTTCTGCATCTGCACGCAACGGGGTTTGAAAGCCGCGGAAGAAATCGCCCCATAACAGTAGCGTGTTAACGTTGACTGATGTTCAAAGGGTAACCTGCATTCCACCCAGCACAAAAACAAAATAAAACAAAGTTACTGCATTAGGTATACGTACGCCAAACGATAAAAACGAACCTAGGAAGTAGACGTACCACATATAATGCATTTTATATATATGATACAGAGTAGGGTGATAATTCATATAATTCACCGTGGTCAAAAGAAAAGTTCGATATAGGTCGAACGAGAATCGTTAAGATGGGTGATATATGTATATATATATATATATTGCATAGGATGTATACATAGGTGGATCCGTTATATTAAAGTAAAAGTTGGTAACCATGTTAAAATAAAAAAGTTCGATAGGTGACATACGTGTATATTAAAGATATATATATGTATATTAAATGTGACATATATGACATATATTGGTACATTAAGGATAATATATATATGTACATTAAAAGTGACATATCTATGTACATTAAGGGAAATATATATATGTACATTAAAGGTGACATATCTACGTTGATTAAGGGTAATATGCCTATGTATAGTAAAGATGCCACATATGATCAGTATAATAAATATATGATGGATAAACACAACTTTGAACTCTATGTTAATCTATATATCTCTCAGTCTTTACCTGTAGGTGTTGAACATCTAAAAAGGGCATTGATCCTTTATAAGGGATTAGCAATAGAAATGGAACGGATACATGTTAAAGATCAATATCTTTACTAAGAAAGAGATATTAGTCATGGGAGTCAACTTTACAAAAAGGAAATAATATTAAATCCCCCGAGACTATTGTTCTGTGCTAAAAGGAAGAAAATAAAATAAAATTTGGAGGTGTGATGTATCATTAGCTTCGTTGTTGATGTTATTTCTCATGTCACTGATTCAGATACGGCTCATCTTGTTGAAATTTGTCTAACCTCGACTTTCTTTAGTTTTGAGGGTAAATTTTATGAACAGACTTGTGGTGTGGCCATGAGTTCACCCCTTTCTCTTGTGGTAGCTAATCTGTTCATGGAAGAGTTTGAATCTAGAGCCCTTTCCTCTTCCCTTTTTCAACCTAAGCTTTGGAAAAGATTTGTCGATGACACATGTGTTGTGTGGCCTCATGGTAAGGAGAAATTGGACCTTTTCTTCCAACATCTTAATGATCAATCTGACTTCATTAAGTTCACCATGGAATTTGAAGATAATGGTAGCTTGCCTTTTCTTGATGTCCTCCTTTCTAGGAATGAAGATGGTTCTTTTTCTCATCAAGTTTTTAGAAAGAAGATGCACACTGAGCAGTATTTACATGCTAGTTCTCACCCTTTCCCTGCTCAGAAGCTCGGGGTTCTCAACACCTTAGCTACCAGAGCCTTTAGAATCTCTGATGTTAACCATTTTGAAGGTGAAAAGGCTCATCTCCTTAAAGTTTTTAATAAAAATGGTTATAGTATAAGTCACTACCTTAAAGCTTTTCAAAAAGCGGAAAGGGGTCCTAGAGTTAAGAAAGATCCTTGCGAACGATTATCTGGAGTTCACCTTCCATTTATCCAAGGTACTACGGATAAAATAGCTAGGATCCTAAAGAAGTTTAATGTTTCCTCAATGTTTAAACCCTACCACGCCATTCGAAGTTCCCTTAGATCTGTTAAAGACCCGATTTGCCCTAAGGATGGTAAGGGTGTGTACTTGATTCCATGCTCTTGTGGGACACCTTACATTGGTGAAACGGGCCGGTCTATTAATCAAAGAATTCATGAGCATGTCGCTGACCTTAAGCATAATAGATCGCGCTCCTCGGCCCTAGCAGAGCATGTTGAGAAGACTAATCATCACATTTGCATTGAAGATGCGAAGGTGATTGTGAAGATCGACCACTTCCACCACCGCAAGTTGCGAGAAGCCTTGGAAATCGAAAAGAGGCCTCTTAACCTGAACAGGGACGATGGGTGGATGGTTAGAAGGTGTTGGATTCCTGCTCTTCATTCCTAAAAAAATAATAAATAAATAAAAAATTAAAAATAAATAAAAAATAAAATATAAAAATAAAAATAAAATAAAATAAAATATTTATTTATTTATTTTAACTTAATAAATCTATAAAATAAAATCAAATAAAATCATAAATAAATAAATAATTAAATAATTAAATAAAATAAATATATAAATAAGTAAATTACTTAATAAATATTAATAAAATAAATTAAAATAAAAATTATTAAAAATTAAATAATTATTATTTATTTATTTATTTTATTTTTATTTTTATTTTATTTTATTATAATTTATTTTATTTTTATTTTATTTTATTATAGTAGCCTTTAATCCTTTATGTTTTTAAATAATATTAAACAAAATAAATATTTTAACTATGTTTTATTAATAGAAATAATCCTATATTTATTTAATCTTCTAGAATATTTTGAATAATTCATATTGTATATTAAATAAAAATAAAAATAAAATTTAATTAAAAATTAAAAATAATAATAAATAATATTCATATTATAAACTTTAATTTTTTTATATATATTTTTTGACTTTCTATTTCTATGACTTTGATTTAGTCTAACTAGTCGTTATTTTTCAACGGCTAGTTGGAGCTTCTCATATCTATTTAATTGGGTCTCCTGATCAGTTTTTCATCAAATCTTGATGATGAACCACACTAGTTGGTTCGAAACACGTCGACCAAATTTATTTGGATGTGATTTTTACTGAAAGATTTTTTCACAATTTATGGCTCACAGAAGCAATATTCCTAAAATAGAAAAAATATTTTCAATCTTTATTTTATATCTATTTTATATAAAAATATTAATATAATTGAAATTTAAAAAAAATTAATATATAATTTTATTTAAAGAACCTAATATATAGTTTCGTTTTTAATTTATATAAAGTAAATGGCATGTAAACTTAATATATTGATTTTGATTTTACATGTATTGTAATTTATTTTATATCTAATTAATATATAATTAGATATAATTAGATGGGTGTGCTTTGTTGTTTAAGCTATATGAACAATGCTATATAAAATTTCATGTCTCTGAAAAATAAAAATACAAAATTATTGTGCACTATTGGAAATGTAGAGGAATGGAACTCCATAGTCTCAATTTACAGCTAAAAAGTCCCGATGAGTACCTGTAATTTCTAACCATACAGCTAAAACATACGAATGATCACCTGTAATTTCTAACCCTAAAGCTAAAACATCCGGATGATTAACTGTAATTTCTAACCCTACAGTGGTAGAAAGAGGAGAAGCGGTTTTGTTGTTGGTACTATTTTTCCATTTTCACGAAATAGAATAGCTTCGGCCTGCCCCATGACCTCTCAGGATTGATTTAGTAGGATATCAATATCTAATCCTCAATCTAACATTACATCCAAGCCAGAATGAAATAAAGGCATCCTCGTTACCAAGCCATGAAAGTTCATAAAGAAGAGGACACCATTGAAATAAAGGCATCCTGAAGTAAAGGCATCTTGCTTAGAAAGAGAGAAATTTCATAAAGAAGATGACACCATTGAAATAAAGGAATCGTGGTTGTTGATGTTTGTAGAAGAACATTTGGAATTACTCAGAGCCTTTTCATGAAAGCCACAACCACATGGAGTGCATGAAAAAGTTTTTGGAACTGTTGATTCAAAATTAACTGTTGATTATCCATCAACTCACTTACTTTTAGAAAAGACTTAAATCTATTTATTTTTATTTATATTCATATTATTAACGTGTTTTTTTATGAATTAAAATTTCGATTAAAAAATAAGAAATGAAATTTTATAATCGACGATGTATTATAAAGTGTATAAGTAGAAAATTATTAAACCATATATTTTTTGGTACTTTCTCAATCTTGTTTTAGCATTGTCTGTTATTATGCAATTGTATGTGGAATATTGTGAGGTTTCACCAACCTTAAGTGTTTTTGACATGGTTATTTTTTACATATTCATTATGGCAAGCTACTATATTATTCTAAAATGTGTGTCAATCTCAGCTCGACGGTGATTTTAGATTTTCCCTTAGAAATGACATGTATTACATTAGATTATACCTGGAAGCAAATAATTACATCAGAATATAATATATATGTATATTTAGCCACCTTGTGGAAATAAGATATTTAACAAGAAAAATAGGTACTAATTTTGTAACTAGTCTTATATTCGACTTGTGGAAAATAATTATTTAACAATAAAAAGAGGTACTAATTTGTGTAACTTGCATTTTAATAGGCTGGAGTTGCATTCTATTTTTATTTCTGATGGGGAGCTATGAACCCCAACTCCACATTATTGTAGCAAAGCCCAAGATATTGTATCATCTCAACCCAAAGGTGTGTAAATCTTAACTGGATAGTGATTTTAGATTTTCCACAAATTTAAAAATGGTAATTCCACATTATTGTAGCACATCCCAGAGTGTTGGGGCCATTAAACTCAAAAAATTGTTCAATAATGGATACAATTGATTAGGTCTCTTTCCCTGCTGTGGTTTGAAAGTACAATGAGCTAGGTAGTTAACATTAGACAACACATACAATTTTGTTGTTGGAGATTAAAATAGTGGAGGGAAGATATTTGTAGAATGACACGTTCTTTACATACAATTTTATGTACACTTTAATTATTTCAATGTTAAGATTCCTGGTTAATATAATTAAGCAGATGGGAACACTAAGTTGGGTTCTTTGAAATTTTCCAAATTCAGCCAATTAATATGAAAAATTGAAAGTTGGACTCTCGAGCTAACCATTTTGTTTTATTTTATTCGCTTCAGGTTAATATCAATTACTTTCTTACATCGTATATATGAAAAATATATATATATATATTACTTTCAGCTTTCAAGTCAATAGCCTAAACAAAAACCTTGTCGGTTTTAATGGTTACCTTAATGATATCGCTATGCTTGGTCTTCATTAACCCTGCCTTAAAAGAAAGGGATGAAATGTAGAATTACAGATATATTGTCACATTGAACTATGTTTTGATGAAAAGTGAGGTGTAGTAGATAGGGTGGTTTAATTTTACATTGTTGTTTACCGAATAAAGTAGGTATATCTCCTATCAAATCGGCAGGGACTAACACTGCCTGTAGTCCTTGTTATAGATGCAAGAAATAAACTCTTTATATTCATAGTTACAATAATTAGGCAACACATGAATAAAACACAGATTTTTGTTACAGTTTATATTTCAGGTTGAAATCACAATGACATTTCTAAAATAACTTTCCCATCTGAAAGTATCGCAACACATAACCTATAGCTTTGTAGTCATAACTTCAAGCGAGAAAAATTTCAATTGTGAATAAAACCTAAGGGTCGAAGTACCAGAGAGATAAATAATAATTATGAACCAGTACTCATAAATAATATGGAAATAATAGAGGAGAAATAATTATTTACATGATCCCAATAAATAAAGGAACCCTGAATTGGATAAAAGTATAACAAGTCAATAGAGAGGAAACCCTAGAAGTAGGAATTTTTTTTTTTTTTGAAAACTGGAGGTGTTACACCAAGTTCAAGTCCAGTAGGGCATATTTTTAACTTTAAATATTTTCCAAACTTGGAAATAAAACCAACAGAGTAATGTTACGAAAGGAAACTGGATATAACCATAAGTTTGACATAAGTACAATATTCCCAAAATAACACAAGGGAGAGATTGTTTGGAATGAACCTAACAACCATAGAAAATTTAATGGTTAATATATGTGAGGTTAAGTTACAAATTATAAACCCCAATATAATCAGTAAGTTGAGTCAAAGACTCAAAATTTTAACTTTATGGTTGCAAGTCCATGCAATCTTCGCCCTGCTACTGGAAAACCCTAAAGAAGTTAATTATGCAACAATTACCAAAGAAAGGAAAGATTTAAACTAACCTGTAAGAGTTGCATGGGACTAGGAACCATGGTTTACCAATAAGCGTATTCCATATTAATGAGGAAATAATTATTCTTAGAACCTTGAATAGATAGAGGAGGGCTTTCTCTCGTTATCTGTTGAATTGCACACAAATGTCATGACCTTTACTAAGCATTGAAGGATCACAACCCTCGATGCAACCCTACAATTGAAATTAACCTCATTAACCATAAGCACTAACTTATATAAATCAAAACTACAATGGATTGCATAAGGGAAAGACAAAATGATTAGACCTAGATTATGGACAAGATTTCATTAATCCTGAACAATAAATAATCAGAGCATAGATATATTTGATGCATAGAGGTACCAATGGGAGTGGGAATAGCCAAGGGAGCTAGTTTTTATGCCCCATAACCCATCCTAGCTAATCTTGGCGGTCAGATCCAAGACTTGGCGATGTAGGGCTAGACCTGTTGCCACCTAACATTGTACCAGTAAGAGCCACGTGACTTTAGAACTATCCAGAATGAGGTCATGGAAATGTGGTGTTGGGTTACACTTTTTACCCTTTTTTGAGAAAAAAATATCATTTTTAGAAGTTCTTGAACTTTCTACAAGTCAAAACAAATTTTTTTGTTTAGAATTTCATTTTACGATAAAAATGAAACTGATGAGAAATTTTATTAGCTATATATTACTTATTTTTTGGAAATTTTTTATTCACATTTAATATGTCAAGTTAACAATTCTTTGAGTGTGTGTTATTTAAAAATCAAAGGATTCATAAAAGGTAACATTGAGAGGTGTTGGTGTACTCTTTGAAAAGCTGCTTGTGTTTCTGAGAAAAAAACTGTGTTACAACAATTTAGACAAAGTCTACTTCGATATCATTATATTTACGAAATAAACTCATGCATATCATAATTACAAGAATTTTTTGAACTGAACCAATATGAAAAAAACTGCATATTTTGAATATGTTTCCGCTTGCGTCATGTTTCTCAACTTATTATTAGTTATAAACTAAAAATCTAAAAACTACCCATTATACCAATGTAATGCACCATAAATTTTTCAATTTTTTTTATACTGTATATTGCGAGATATAGAATTTTGATTTCATTGAATCATAATGAACTTCAGAAATTGTTTGCACCTATTTTATTAAAAACTCAATTAAAATTAATAAATATCTATGGAATTCCATAGAAGTTAAATTTCCTGAAAGTATATAGAATTCTACAAATGCTAGACTTGGTTCCAAAAGTTAATTCATAATGCTTGATGGAGTTTAACCATTCCAAAGGTGAAGAAATGTGTTCATACCCGAGCTAGAGCGTAGTTGCAGACGTTTTAGTTTAGCCGAACTTTTGTAACACTTGGGCACAATGTTTCTTTGCCGCTCCGTCCCATTAGTTTTAATGACAAAAAAATATTGGTTGAAATTTTTCTCGCAAATCACGTTAGCCAGAAAAAAAAAATTGATGAAGCCCCTCTAAAAATACAAATTTCACAACTATATAAATAGCCAAAAACATAAACATTATTTTCGCACATTTCTTCATTTAGGCTGTGTAACACCCCCAATTTGTGTGTTGAATTTTTAAAGTTAGACATTTGAACTTTAATCCTAAGGGGGTGGACCCCAAGGGATGAATATGGTGTGAATGTATTTGCATATTTTATTTGAGGAAATAAATAAAATGATTGTGCATTTCGACCAAAAAGAGAATTTGAGATCACTTGCCAAAATCCATGAGGATGGATAAGGCAACAAATCCCCAAAAATCTTTCAAAAATCCTTGAAAGAAATTTATTTAGATTTGAGGAGGAATCTAAATTTCCCCAATGAAGAGGAGTAGTTTGGAAGAGGTGAGAAAAAGCTGGAAAAGCTGAGGAAAAGCTTAAAGCAGCTTTAAAGAATCCCAAGATGGGAAGCCTAGGCTAAACAGGAAAGAAAGCATCCTGCTATTCTGGACGCAGAATTAGAAACATGCTTTGGGGAAGTATGAGCTTAAATAAGCTGCTCCTAGGCAGATCAGAGGTTGATCTGTTCTAGGAGGTGATCTCTGCTCGGGGGTGAGTCCTGGGAGACAAAGAGGACTCTAAGGTTGGGAGGTTGGTCACTTTGCAGATTTTGTGGTATGTTCTGAAATTCTTGTTACTATGTTTTATTACAGTATGAATTGGCTACATATAAAATTTTATTTTATGACAATGAGAAAATTTGGTACTACATTTAACAGAATCTATCCTTAGGCATTCACCTTCCAGATTTTGTTTAGTTGTAGACCAGAAAATCCCTAGAGTAGAAACTCCAGAATCTCTAAACCAAGGTTGGTTTAAATCTGAAGTTACTTAAACCCTATAGATGATTAATTATTGATTGGTTCCTGTAGACACAATTGTGATATTTTATGCTTATGAGTCTGCTAGAGGAACAATATAGCAGTACTAGAGTTACCTGGTATAAATACCAACTGCTGGAAGTAAATACAATGAATTTTGACACTTGAACTTATGCCAGAAAAGTGAAGATTACCTACACCATATATGTGTATAACTGTGAAACTTTATGCTCATAGGTAAGTGGAAAACAATATTAGTGGATCTAGAGACATCATAGAAGTAAATCAAAGATGTAGGAATATATCATGTATAGCAAATATATCCAGCTTTAAAAGAAATTCTATTCTACAGAAGGAATATATCATGTATAGAAAATATAGAGCACATTATGTTCTAAAATCCATCTCAAATTCCTGATTTAAGCATCATAGTCAAGACTAAAGTATAATTCAGTTATGCAACATAATGACTATTGAATACATATATAAATACCCATGTGACATTATGTGCTCATAAGTATGTTAGGAAGTGAGTAACCTTACTCTATAGAATTTTGATAATATATATAAGTGTGTAAGTTTCACTTCTACATCTATCTTGAGTCCTTGAATCCATTATCATATCCAAGGATTTCATTTAGAGCTAAGTACCTTCATTCAAGCACGATTGAACACTTATATAGGCCTAACACCAACCATATATATAAGAGTGAAATATTATTAAAACATTGGAATGCGCATAGGATCTTTACATCCACTTTTAAACTCTGATATATAAGTGAATTAAAAGCGAAGGCCTAACCCCAACTTAGGGTCATGATAAAGATATTGGTTTGAAAATAAAATAACAAATAAATAACTCTGATGGCGCCGAGAGCTAGACAATAGCTCGTTCGACCCTAGGTTTCATATATGTATATAGATAAAGCAAAGGTCAAACAAGAGTTATAAATGCAAATTATTTAACTGCCAAACATACAAATGCGAACTATATATAAAAAGAAAAAAAAACAAATAGGTGGCGACCCAACGCAAAGATGCTAACAGTAAGTATATAAATAATCTCGTTCGCTAATTGAAACAAACATGTAGCCAACCTACGTTAGCGCGGTTATATTTTACCGTGCGACTTCATACCGAGAGCTAACCCTAGCTCGTTGAAATTCTGTTGCAATACGTACAGAGAAATAAAACAGGAAAAACAATAGCCCCAGAAATATCGGTTCAGAGAAAGGTTAGCTGTAAGGATTTCTCCACAAATGGTAACGAGTTCGAATGCATTTTGTTCGATTATCGTTACTTCGGAACTGCAGAAAGGAGATCAATAACAAAAGAAAAACTTCTCGGTCAAGCCAATATAAAGAAGGCTGCGGCATCTCCCAGTCAAGTGATATAGGAATCAAAATATGAAACAATACATCCACAGTAATGGGCGACAACCTGATTTCGCCTAGTGTGGACCTGCATGCAACCTAATTAACCGATCTTTCTACGTCTGAGGTGTGTGGTAACCCTCCCAAAGTCAGCGTATCATGATCCACGCGTGGAGGGTATGCCATCCTCAGGAAAAATCATAGAAAGACAAGCGTAGAGATGTTGTTCAGAAAGGAGGACGACCGATATCACACCTTCGGCACCCTACCCTCGTATGAAACATTAATAATACTGCCAGTAGACAGAGAGGGAAGTTACTGGTGTAGTTAGATACCGATGAATCAACACGACCGAGCCATTTAACATAAACATACAGTCTTAAACCTAGAACGAGGTTAACATATATCTGAGGAACCTGAAGAATAGCAAAAAAAAACAACCCATAATAGGAATGGCCACATAGAAATATATCTGAGTTTGACAGTAGCCACATAGAAATGTAAATAACACTGAGGTGTAAATTCAATGAACCCAAATACACTAAACTGAACGCAGAGAAACTAGAACGCGGCCAAAGAGGACCGGCTAGGGCTCTATCTCGAGGAGACCGATTGCTACGCTAATCTACAGTCTCTCTGCGCAATCTATTTTAACAGATTCAGTACTGAGTATCAAACATAAACAACAACAAAGAACAATAGAAAGCAATGGGACGGTTTTACAATTGTAAGTAATATAATGCGAAAAAATCAGAGAAAATGTTAGATCTGAAGCTTTTCAGCAAGACCGAACCTGCACCCACCGGTGAGTAGCTTGATAATAGAGACTCCAAGTTAAAGCGCTCCCGGAACCCTAACTTCTCTGCCCGATAACCTCAGCAAATCCCGAGGGCGATTGAACAGACGCAACGCTTCAATAGAAGGGTACGAGGTGATATGACTCGGCGCAGGGTGGGTATGGAGTCGTAGACGCCGAGGTATTGAGTTAATCATACTGAAGCTCTGCGTTTTCAGAACCTAGAACCGTCGGAATGTCTCGTCAAAATCCACCTGTCGAAGTTAAGGGGCATAGGACAATGTAGGCCGCCGCTAGCTGTTCTCTCCCACGGGAGAAATGTTATATCCTGCAACCAAGAACAGGGGAAATGTTACCACCAGACGCACACGCCAACCCAGTCGCACAGAGCCTGGTGCTAGGCGGCTGATACGAAATATAATCAGTACGAATAGGGTATACTGGAGTGTGAGAACACGACGCGTTGGGCTGGGTTAAACAACAAAAGAATGATATTATACCTTTGTCCGGTAGCTTGGCTCGGAGGCGATACGCCGACGAGCAGTCCGTTGCGATTCATGTCTATGTGATCGGCGCCCAAACCGCGACCAGTCTGCAGAGTAACGAAGAGCGGTAAAACAATGGTAGATAGGGTTATTCACGTACTAACAAGAAAATTCAACAATACACATCCTGAAACCATATGGCGGTCAACCCACACGGGTCGGTAATAGGGAATAACGTCAAATAACTATATGGTATGTATTGCATACTCCTCGGTGATTTAACAAGGTTCCACTTAATTTATCCGAGGCCGACAGTGTGATAAGAGGAAATCGAGCTATAGGAAATATAAGGTTATAAATAACGCTTATTACACACACGCTCGCCAAACAGGATTCTACAAAGTAGGTATGAATATATATATAAATAGGATATATATATAGGCTTAAGATTTCAATGCCAGCATTAAGGGGGTTTATTTTATTTACATGCAATATATGGTAGCGCTCCCAAGCGTAAGGACCCAATAGATGAGATAAGAGGGTTTGAACATACATAGGACGCATATGAAAAGATAGATGCGATATAGTTATATATATAGATGCTCCTTGAGTAATATTGCAAAAAAAAAAAAAAAAGGTATGCAAGATTTGTTATATAAAAAGCTTTGGACCCATATATATTATGTATACTACAAAGTGTTATACATATGCTCTTTAAAAGGATAGTGCCAAAAGCTATATATACAAATAGTATATGTGATGAATATATATATATATATGTGTATTACGAACATTAACCCCATATATATGTGGATACACCAATATATGTATGTAGTATATAGGGAATTCACAAATATAAAAGTGGAATGCATAAGGGGCTAGGAGAGGTTATTGAAGTGGATGTATATCCATATGAACCATGGATATATATATATGAATATAGGTGGAGTGCTCAATATTCTATGAGAATAGAATGATAGAGGAGAATAAAAAAAAAAAAAAAAAAAGTAAAGTTAGAATGCTGAAATCATTCATTCAATAATCATGTGAACCGAGGGGAAGCATCAGTGTATTCGAAGAAAAAAAAAAATTTCCCTTAAACTGGAGGTGTTACAAATGGTATCGGAGCACTAGTTACAACAAATTGGGCTGTTGTTTTGTGCTCACTGCTTATTACATATTTTGTTTTTCTGAGGTTTATAAACTTTGCTAATCTGTGTTGTAAGTGTGTACAGTTGAAATGGCTGAAGGTGAAGGGATTTATGTGGATCTGCGGGATGAGTTTGCTACTCCAGATCCCAATGCCCCGGTACTGGCTATGTTGCACCGGATGCAACGAGAGTTGGCTGAATTAAGAAGCCAAAATGACATGTTGTCATCAGCCAGTAAGGAGCAGGAAAAGCTCATCAGAGAGCTAACTTCCCGGAACAGCCAGGAAGGCGAAGGTTCTGGAAAAATAAAGATGGATGAATCTGAGGATGAGGATGCGGCTAGAAATCAACATAAGCAGAAAAGAGAGTTGCGGGGAGAATTTAGAAAGATCAAACCTCCCTCCTATGATGGGGAGAAGGAGGAGGATGCTGAAGCTTGGTTGCTGAACATGATCAAGTATTTCCAAGTCTATGAATATGAAAGCAATCTGAAGGCTAGATTAGTTGTGTACCAGCTACAAGGAAAAGCTACACTCTGGTGGGAAGAGACAAAAATGGTGCATGCCATTGATGAAAAGACAGTTACTTGGGAAGATTTTCAGACTAAGTTCAAAAGTCGTTATTTGAATGAACGTTATTATGACGATAAAGCAAAAGAATTTCATGAACTTAGGCTAGGGCAGCTCACTATTGATGAGTTTGTGACTAAGTTTACTAATTTACTGAGGTATGTTCCTTACATTAGGGAAGAAAAGGCAAAAGTGCAAAGGTTTTTAAATTGTTTTCCTACTGTTTACAAGGAGAAAATTGAATTTGACAACCCAAAGACCATGGATAAAGCTGTTAGAAAAGCAAGATTATGCTATCAGCAATTTAAAGGTAAAGCGGAACAAGGGAAGAGCTGGCTGAACAAGGGTGAGTTTAAAGGCAAAAGACCAAAACCAGCATATTTAAGGAATTTTGGTAGAGATCATCAAAGGAAAAAGTTCAGCAAACCAAAGGAAAGTCAAACTGCTCAGTCCCAAGTGGTTTCAAAACCAGTAGAAGGGAATAATAAAAAGGAAGGGACAGTCAGAATGAAGGAACCTTTGAAATGTTGGGGCTGTGGAGAACCCCATATGATGAGGGACTGCCCCCATCGAAATATACACATGATCAGCAGAGAGCGAGAGGCAACAACAGTAAATGACATAGCCAGAAATATACCAACTATCAGTGCAGCATTGGAAAATCGGCAAGCAGAACATCAAGCAACCATGGTGGAAATGGAGGGTAAGATTTTTGACCTACCTGTTACTGTTTTGATTGATCCAGGTGCTTCTTTGAGTTACGTTAGTCCTGGAATTGTAGAAAGATGTAAAATTAAACCTGAAAAATTTCAGAAGTCATGGCTGGTACAGCTGGCCACTGGAACTAAGAGAAAAGTCACACATAAGTTGCCCAAAACAGCAATACAATTAAATGGGTTCCCAACAGAAGTAAATCTGAACATATTGCCATTAGGATCCTATGATCTGCTGATAGGAATGGATTGGCTGGAAAAGAAGAAAGCCCTAATGAACTGCTGGGATAAAACCCTGCATTGTGTAGATGAGGAAGGGAAACCTTTTTCACTAAAAGGGAAACCAAAACCCATTGTAGTAAGACAAATATCAGCCTTACAATTGAAAAGAACAGCTAGAAAAGGATACAAAGTCTATGCAGTGCATGTAGAAGAAATAGAACAGAAAACTGAGGAAGAGTTACTGGATGCTATACCAGTCATCAGAGAGTTTAAGGAAATCTTTCCCAAGGAAATCCCTCATCTCCCTCCCAAAAGAGAGATTGACTTTTCTATAGATCTGGTGTCGGGAGCTACACCTATTTCCCGAGCTCCTTATCGGATGAGTCTGCCAGAACTGATGGAGCTGAAGATGCAGCTGCAAGAATTATTGGATAAGGGTTACATTAGACCAAGTGTGTCTCCATGGGGAGCACCTGTTTTATTTGTTAAAAATAAGGATGGAACTTTTAGGATGTGCATTGACTATCGTCAACTGAACAAGTTGACCATTAAGAATAGATATCCCCTTCCTAGAATTGATGATCTTTTTGATCAAGTGAGAGGAGCTTCAGTCTTCTCCAAGATAGACCTAAGGACTGGGTATCACCAGCTCAGAATTAAAGAAGAAGACATCAGCAAAACAACATTTCAAACCAGGTATGGGCATTACGAATTTGTAGTCATACCTTTTGGTTTGACAAATGCCCCTGCCACATTTATGTGTCTGATGAACAGTGTGTTGAATAAGTATTTGGACAAATTTATTCTTGTGTTCATAGATGATATCTTAGTTTACTCCAAAAATGAGGAAGAACATAAGGAACACCTGAGAATAGTGTTGCAAACTTTGAAAGAAAATCAGCTATATGCCAAGTTTAGTAAATGTGAATTTTATAAAGATAAAATTCAATATTTGGGTCATATAATTTCTGAAAAAGGGTTGGCAGTTGACCCTGAAAAGATAAAAGCCATTAAAGAATGACCAGTCTCCACTGATGTCTCAGCAGTAAGATCATTTATGGGAATTGCAGGCTATTATCACAGATTTGTGGAGAGATTTTCTGCGATAGCAAATCCCATAACCTCATTACAAAGGAAGGGTGTTAAGTTCGTGTGGACTAAGAAATGTCAAAACAGTTTCGAACAATTGAAACAAAAACTTATTTCAGCTCCTATATTAAAAATTGCTGATCCTGATAAAGAGTTTGTGGTATGTACAGATGCTTGCAGAGAGGGGCTAGGAGGAGTCCTATTGCAAGAAAATTCAGTTATTGCCTATGAGTCTAGGAAATTGAAAACTCATGAACAGAATTATAGTGCATATGATTTGGAATTTGCAGCTGTTATTCATGCTTTAAAAATGTGGAGGCACTATCTTTTGGGGAAAAAGTTCACATTGATGACTGATCATATTAGCCTCAAATATTTCTTTTCCCAAACTGACCTGAATGCAAGACAAGCTAGATGGCTGTCTTTTCTAAGTGAATTTGATATGGACATAAAACATATCAAGGGAAAAGAAAATAAAGTTGCTGATGCCTTAAGTAGAAATGCTTGTCAACATTTAAACAACATTGGGAGTAGTGCCCAGATGGAGATAGAGGAATTGGTGGGAAAAGCAGCAACTCAAGATCCCAACTATGAAGCACTCTTGGTGAAATTACAGACAAGGGATAAAACAGATTACACTAAAAATCCACAAGGGCTGCTCTATTACAAAAACAGGTTGAATATTCCAAATATAGAGTCATTGAAAAGAGAAATTCTAGATGAATATCATAAACAACCCAATGCAGGACATCACGGATATCAAAAGATGTTAACAGCCTTGAAAAAGAAGTTGTTCTGGCCAGGAATGAAGAGAGATGTGGCAGAGTATCTAAGTAGGTGTATGGAATGTCAACTGGTTAAGGTTGAGCATCAACACCCAGCAGGGCTTTTAAATCCCCTGCCAATTGCAGAATGGAAATGGGACACAGTTTCCATGGATTTTATAACAGGATTACCCAAGACTAAATATCAACATCATTCTGTGATGGTAGTAGTAGACACGCTCACAAAAGCTGCTCACTTTATACCAGTGAAATCTACTTTCGGAACAGCTCAAGTAGCCAATGTTTTCCTGAAGGAGATAGTAAGGCTTCATGGAGTTCCCAAAGTAATTGTCTCAGATCGAGATGCTAAGTTTACAGCAGCATTTTGGAAGGGATTCTTTGGGGGGATGGGTACTAAGCTGAATTTTAGTACTGCCTATCACCCTCAAACAGATGGGTAGATAGAAAGGACGAATCAAATCTTGGAGGATATGTTGCGAATGTATGTGATGGATAGACCATCAAAGTGGGAAGAGTATCTGCATCTAGCTGAGTTTGCCTATAATAATAGCTACCAATCCTCTATTAAGATGAGTCTGTTTGAGGCACTATATGGGAGAAAGTGTCACGTCTCCCAGACCCAGCTTTCTCAACTTATAACCTAACTCAGATATATCCAACTTTATTGCGCCAGATAACATTGATAGTTTTTATACTGAATCACTTACAAATTCAAGACGCACCGGCGCATTCTTAATTTGTAGGATAAAATATGGAACAAAGAACTCCATGAGAATTTTTTTTTTCTCAAATTCACATCAAAAGACTAAGAGTGATATAAGATACTTTGTATCTGAAAAGTAAAAGTTTTTTTAAGAAAAACTTCTGATTTAGATAATAGAGCCCTTCTTTAACTCATGGCCTTTTATAAAATTTTTCAATATTTTAAAGCTGTACATTTAGAAGAGTATGTATGCCTCCCCGCACAGACCTAATTATACCCCGCTAACCTCCATTGCTCCAACTACTTTCCCAGCAGTTATATGGACGGTACACAGATGCTCTGTTCATTGTATTTTTACATATGCTTACAATCTTACCTCACACAAACTTTTATCACACACTAGATTGTTCAATAGGATTCCCCCCTTATTTTACTGTTACAAACATTCAACATGTGTGACACTCTGGTACAGATTCAACTATTCCATGGGAAAACTAGGAAACAGATCCCCTTGCTTCAATCAAATGGAGGTAGAGAATACTGAACTGGATAGTTTAGAATTCCTAGTGTTAGATCCTCGTCCTTAGTTAGGATTCAACTTCTGCTTTCATATGTTTACCCTTACATTTAATACAATAATTTAAATTCTAAATTTTACAATTCTTTCCATCGTAACACAGCTGACATACTGAACCCGATACTACTATCACAGGGTTCTTGTTTCCTACTTTCTGTTATTGGTTACAGGGAATTCTGTGCCATCAGTATTGTTATGATAGGTTTAGTTGTTTGGTACTTGCTGTTCATGGGGACTGTTTTGTTAACATTTTCTATTTATACACACAGAAATTACATATTCCTTTAAAAGATGGCAAGCTATATCTATACATAGTTATTAGATTTGCTGTTCAATTGATCTAAATTCTCTAACCTCATTACTACAAGGTACTCATCCCTACAACCCTACCATTTGTCTCTGCTACCAATAGCTTTAGTTTGAGATTACATGAGTTACTGATCAATTAATTAATCTAGCATTTGCATAATGCACCATAACATAACAATTCATAAATTGCATAATGAACCATAACATCAAATTTCATAAACCAGGGATATGTTTAATACAGACTTACAGAAATCTCCAAATTTGTGCATGCACACCTCTACTATGACCAGTCCTCCCAACCTTAGAGTTCTTTTATCTCCAGAACTCACCCCCGAGCTGAGATCCTCCAAGAACAGACTAACCTCAATCTGTTCTGGAGTAGCTTATTTAAGCTATGCTTTCCCCAAAGCCTGTTTCCAATTCTGCGTCCAGAATTTCAGGATGCTTTATTCCTGTTTAGCCTAGGCTTCCCTTTTTGGGACTCTTTAAAGCTGCTTTAAGCTTTTCCTCAGCTTTTCCAGCTTTTTCTCACCTCTTCCCAACTACTCCTCTTCATTGGGGAAATTTATATTTTTTCCTCAAAAATCTAAATTAGAAATAATTTCTTTCAAGGATTTTTGAAAGATTTTGGGGAAATTCTTTTTCCTTTTCCATCACCTCATGGATTAGGCATGTGATCTCACTTTCTCATCTGGTCATAATGCATGCACAATATTTTATTTATTTTTCATAAATAAATAGTTAACCATATCCACACAATAATTATCCATTGGGGTCCACTCCCCTATGGACTTATGTTCAAATGTCTAATTTAAAAAGCATAGAACTTGGGGGTGTTACATATTCCCCCTCTGAAAATAAACATCGTCCTCGGTGTTGACAACTATCTACTCAGTTGATTTTGCACATCATTATGAATGTTTTTCCCTCATCTCAGCTTCACTGTTCCATGTAGCTTTTCAACAGTAAAGTGCTCCACTGCACCTTTACTCTAGCTACTGTTCGATTCCGCAATCCTGGAAGGAATTCCTCTTCTGGTTCCACCTGGACCACATTCCAATCAATAATGTGAGAAGCATCATGTACAAAAAGTATATTTTTCTAATAAGGAGATATGAACTGCATCATGAATTTTAATATGCAAGGGTAGGGCTAGTCTATAAGCCATTAGTTTTCCCCCCTTCCAACACCTTCCTTGGTGTTACATTTTAACGTTGACTTTTTCAACTTTGACGAAGATTCCTTCTTCGTTCTTGCTTAGTTCCAGCAGAGTACTCTCCTGCTTTATGTAGTTGATTTTCTTCCTACTTCTTTGCAAGAAGTCTGTCTGGAAGATCTTTTATTCTGGTTTCTCTGTCCACAATTCATACCAATGTAAGTAATATCAGGTACATACAATTCATAATCCACAACAACATTCTGCATTTCAATAACTTAAGAAATTCAGTTATTAGTCAAACCATTCAGGTTCATAATAGTTTAGTGCACTTTTAGTACACTACTTATCCTTTCTTGTTTTTCAGTGAGATTCTTTCCTCACGCAACTTGGTCCAGTTCAGCTTTTCTTGAGTTTCTAGGTGATTTATCTTCACCTTTTTTCTCCTTGGTTCCAGAGTGTACACTTTCCTGTTACACACTTGGCTAAACAATTTTACACTTTTCATTAGTACTCATAAATGAAAGAAAACAATTGTATCATATGCATGTTTATGCTTATCCTTTCTCAGTTCATAGTCGTACTTCCAGTATCTTATCATTGTTTTCTTTTGTTAGTAAATCAATTTAATTAGTAATAACTAGACTCGTTAATAATCTCTACAATTCAATGCTTACTTCCCACATGAAATTTTTTTTTTTTTTTTTCCTCTAACCTCTTTTAGGAATTGTATCCACTAATTCAGAACTTATGTGAATAACTTTGGAACTGATGGGTTTCTCCCACACCCACGTCCAACTGTATCTCATCCTCTTTTCTCTCAGTTGGTAGCTGTGTTATTCCACGCTACTTCCAGTC
This sequence comes from Pinus albicaulis, assembly GCA_034641835.2. Lineage (NCBI taxonomy): Eukaryota > Viridiplantae > Streptophyta > Pinopsida > Pinales > Pinaceae > Pinus > Pinus albicaulis. The sequence goes on along the minus strand of JAXQQM020081786.1, from coordinate 100,592 downwards.
TTTGAATTTACAGTTCAGGAAAATTAAATCAAATAAAATTTACCTCAACAAAATTTTATAGTGTGAATACATGTATTCACTATTATTCATCACATTCACCAGTTTTACTACTTTAAAATGTCAAAATTGTATTTGACACAATTTCCCCTTTTTCAAAGTATTTCCATAATTTATACCTTTACCTTAATTGTTTTTTTTTTTTTCATGCTGTACACATTCCGATGATAAATTGAGGAAATTAATTATACTCCATTGGATTTTTATCCATGCATGTTCCTTTTCAAAATCATTTTCCCATGAAAAAGAAAACCAATTGTCAGGTGTTCAATTCTACCCTAGCTAACTTACCTGGGAAGCTTTGTTTTATCCCTTCATTCATTCATTCCTGACTCAATGTAAGGGATCTGCATTACATTATTTAATATGCCATATTCCACAATTACTCAACCAACTATTTAACTAGGTTTATAACCCATACTTAAGTTTACCACTTCACTTTTTCCATGTATATGAGCTAAAATATGTTTATCACAAAATACTTTAGTCATGACTTAAATATACTTGTCTTGAACCTCATCTTGGTAATTTTTCCAATCCAATTTTTTTTTTTTTTTTTCCCACCTTATACTTTTACCACTTAATCTACTACCATAGTGTTTATTACTCCTTTAATCATAATTAGAGTAATAATATTAGGTCATATGGAAAATATGTCCTTCCACTTTACTTGCAGTTTTTTTTTTTTTAAGGTGAATTCACTGTTAATATTCCCCAGTGAATTATTTCTTCTTCCATTCATCCCGTGGGTATAAAGTTTAAATTTTACGAACGGAAATAATCTATCATGTATGAAGATATTATATTCATACAACTCAACAAAGTTAACATTATAACATATAACAAGATCACCTATATTTATAATGTTACGGAATTTTTTTTTTATTTTTTTTTCTTTAATATATATTTGGATCCCCTTGGTATTTTCTTGTCTACTAACCTTCACTGCTACCCAAATTCACATTAGACTCGTGTACATACCAGGCTAATTCTCTTATAGAATTCTTATAGCCCTAAGTGCACTCATATTTCTTTTTCCACATATGGTAATGATATATCACATATATATAAAATATCGAATCCATATATATATATATAGTTTCAATCCTATATATATATATATATATATATATATATATTTGTCGTTGCATAAAGTCAATTTAAGTTTCTTACACCTATGCATAAGTTTGATATATATATAGAATCCATAAAAATATCGAACACCCATATATATACAATACCAAATACTTATATATATATGGCATTGGATTACGTCCATTAAAGAAAGTGCATTCACTTATACATAACTTATATATACATAAACCTCACATATAGCTATTGGTACCACCCGATACCACTGTTGAAGGTGCGCCCCATACAACCACACGACATAAAATATTCTTATATATATATATTTATCGCCGAGGTCGATGCCTTTAAACTAAAAGCAGTTGTCGCCTTCCAACAACGATTTGACATAGCGTAATTTCATTGCTTTGAATCCGGCAAGGATAACCATCCCTTTTTTAATCTATACAAGCTAGATTAAAGTTGTAGTTTAAAATTTAAGTCTTACTTACTCTCTTGAGAAATTTTATACCTCTATAGTCATCATCCCAAAATATGACATGTTTGTAACCTTTGGTTTATGAATTTCCAAAATCATAGGTATATGTATAACACTAATTAGCAGCCCAATGTGCATATATATATATTTACCAATGTATACATATATATATATATGTCCGCCCCTTATATATATATAATCATCATATATATATTACTATCTATTTATTTTGGCACCGAACCCTTTGATGTTATAAACCTAACATTTTATTTATTTACAACCTCGAGATATGGGTAATATGTTACTCGGCCCCAATTCTATATATATATAGTTATCCTGCATATCGTTACTTTGTGAAATGAAGGCGCGGCTCACATAGAATATCAGCGCGGGATGAACTGTAATGGAGTCGATTACCTTTGGCAATCATGATTGTACACTCGCGTCCACTTGCGGGTGAAAAGGATAGTTATGGGCGCGACTAAGTTGAGTATGTAGATCGATCAACCCATTGCAGTCATTTTCTAGGTTAGACGCATGTGACCGTGATATTATCGCCACGCTACATGCGCGTCCTAGGGTTTCCTTTTTCTTTCCTCGTGCCGAGATACGTTATTTCGCTCTGTTTTGAATGCGAACCTGCGTGTACGCAAGGTGGAAAGATCGCCACGCAGCTTTGTACCGCGTTTTTTCAGCTGGAAGAAAGGTGTTTGTACACTTTTCCTGCGCGGCAGGTGTTGTTTTTTTTCCTGGATTGATTTCTTATGGCGTGTTCCTTACGCATACTTCAGGAAATCCACCTTTCACAATTAGAAACATGCCCATAACCACTGGACACGTATCGCCCTGGCTGAAGACGTCGTCAGGCAAATCAATTTGGCGGTTTGCATCAATACTTCGCCGAATTCCTGAACGAAAAGGTACATCAAAGGGTATAGAATAATATTTATCTTCTTCCGAGCAGGACTCGTTGTCAGGTCTGTTTCGCTCAACACAATCCCCCTTGGGATTTCTTAAGGTTAACGGCTGGGGAAGTTTAATGCGCCGATCCACCCTCTGCAGGCTGACAGAGTACCGGTTATGATCTAGGGTTTTCTAATTCTTATTTTACCCCTTCCTCTTCCAAGATCATACCTGTTTGTATTGCTCTCTCATAAAATGTTTTGTGCTTCCTCTACACGTTTCAGGGTTTGTTCTTTTGCAGATTGCTAGTTCACTCCTGTATGATATTCTTTAATTTTCATGCTCTATTCGTTCTCGTTTAACTTGCTTGTTTTACTGATGACACGAACAATATTTCCGATCCTCCAGATCTCTGGAATTTTCGGGTTGCAAATACATTACTTTCTTTCAATGCCTCAGAAGTAACCCTGGCTCACCTCTGCATAACTCATTTATGTTTACTTCAGTCTTTGAAATTCCGCCGAGTTAATATTTTACCTATGTTTGTTAGGCTTGGCGTTTTTTTTTTTATTATAAAGCTTGCTGGAAAAATGTAGCAGAAGAACAAAATTGTTTCCTTGCGGTTTACACAGGTACTTATACTACATCCATCTTAACTAAGCGTGCCGCCTGGAGGGTCACGCTATGTGTAAACGAGTTACTCGTATCATGCAGCCTTATGTTCGCTTTTCCATCTCACTGTTTGTTCGTTTTGTTATGGAATGCTTGGAGAATAACCGTATAACATCTACGTGAACACAACTATACCACTACTCTTACTGGTCTATTCAGAAAACCGATTATAATATTTCCCAAATCTTTCGCTCTGTCATATAACTAACGGGAGCATACCGTTCCTAATTAGGATTTCACTGTCATATGGTTTTACTTGAACGTATATTTTCTTATCGTTATCACTGTATACAGGTTCAACTAGTAGGGTTATAGTAATGTTGTTTTGTGTTTTTAATTGAAACTGTTCTAATCGCTGAGACTCGAGATCTGAAGCTCGATTTAGAGGGTACCAAAAGTTTATTTCTAAGGAAGCAGCCCAACTGGTTCTTCCGGTTTATTTTGCTTGAATGTACAATTAAGTCAACGCGTTTACTTTTCGGTTTTCCATGGTATAATAAGTTTTTTTTTTTTTCATATGTGATGCCTACATATATAATTCGCATTTATACTCTTGTGACATTTGTTTACTTATATGTACATATATTGAACTAAGGTAAAACGAGCTGTTATTTAGCTCTCTCGGCGCCTCCATGGTTATTTAATATGCCTTTATTTTCATGCCAATACATTTATCATGCCCTAAGTTGGGGGTGCGCCTTTACCTTTAATTGCCCAATATTGTTACGGTCTGTATTTCAGAGGTTAATATGTGCAATCAAGATGTTTCCATAACTATTACACTCTTATCTATATTTTGGGTTATGCCTATATAGATAATCAATAGTGCTCTTAAATGAAATCTTTGTATATGGTAGTGGATTCAAAGACTAAAGGTAGACTTAGAAAGGAAAGCTACCCATTCATGAATTTTATGAAAATTCTATAGAGTAGACTTACTCGTATTCTAGCACCATTTTGAATGTCATAATGTTTGTGTATTTACTTTCAGCTGGTTGTAATTATATCATGAAGCTCCAAATTTGGTTACGATATTTTGTTTTTGCATACATATTCCATAACTACTACCTCCATGTACACCTATATGTATCCAATAGTGCTTGACTAGAGGAATTTAATTACAAATTAACTATTTTGCTATGATACCTGCCTTCAAAGAGGTAGGATAGATTTTGAAATGCAATATAAACATTTATGACTGTTATAACTATCAAATAGAGTAGAAGCACTCCTTTTCTATACAATTTCGAATGTCGTATTCTAATATCTTACTTTCAGCTGTGTGTATTTATACCATGTACTTTTGGCACTGCTATAATGTTTCTCTAGCATACACATAAGCATATATTATCACGTTTGTGTCTACAGGGAACAAAACAATAATTAATCAGCTGTAGAGGTGAAGTAACTTCAGATTTAAACCAACCTTGGTTTAGAGATTCTGGAGTTTCTACTCTATAGATTTTCTAGTCTACAACTAAACAGAATCTGGAAGGTGAATGCCTTATGATAGATTCTGTTAAATGTAGTACTAATAACAATCACACCATTTAATATATATTTTTATATGTAGTCAATTCATACTGATGTAAAATAGAAGAGCATCATATTTAAAGACCTACCATTCAAGTAGTAGACCAACCTCCCACCACAGATCAACCCTTACTCTTATCTCTAGAAGTTCCCTTTTCTATGTATCTAGGGAAATAATTATAAATTCATTTTTTTCTCTTTGTAAGTCCTATTCTTACCCTCATAATTGAAAGATTTCTAGTGAGGTTAAATCATGGAAAAAAAATGATACATTCCTATGAAGGTGCTGATGCTCAATAAGGCCAGCTAGATGATATATCAGTTAGGTACTACTGTTTTCCCTCTTGTTTTTCATCCCAGTAAGGCAGCATCGATCTTTGCTACTGTATTAAGATGGTTTCAATATCTTAACTTTAGGAACCCTGACATTCTTTTACATAACGATGATAGTAGAACAATGGCTACATATGTCATTGTAAACTTACAGATTTATATTTTTTTTTCATCATGGATATATAGTCCGAGTGAAGAACAATCATACTCTATTATTTTACATAGAAATACTATTTTTCTGAGAGATATCAGTTTCTAGTTTTAAACCTATTATAGGTTTAACCATTCTGGTATATGAGCCTCCTCATATTACTCCCATATCAATGTTTCTACTTCATCACAATCTGTTACATGTATACCTGATAGGATATCCAAGATATTTGTATACTTGAAGTAATATTTTTAATTTTCATAAAATTTATAACAGTTTACTAGTTCTTTGTGAGCACATATCTTGCCCAATTTTTGAACCTGGGCTCTGATACCATTTGTCACGTCTCCCGGACCCAGCTTTCTCAACTTATAACCTAACTCAGATATATCCAACTTTATTTCGCCAGATAACATTGATAGTTTTTATACTGAATCACTTACAAATTCAGACTGCTATCCGGGGTTTAAATTCCTTTCAGTACTTATAGACAGCCATGGAATATAAGAATTTCCATCAGAATTTTTTTTTCTCTTCTCAGTCCATCTAGTAGACTTATATATGTATATATGTATTACTTTGTATTTCTCAGGTTTTTTCCTTTCAGAGTTTTGTCCAACTCTAGATGGTTGCTAAGCCCTTCCTAAACTTTCTAGTTTGCAGGCCTTATAAAATTTTCAACATTTTAAAGTTGCAGCATCGAGGTATAGATGTATGCCTCCTCGCATACACCTATCTATACTCAGTTAACCTCCATTACTCCAACTACTTTCCCAGCAGTTTTTATATGGACGGTAAACGGATTCTCTGTTCATGGTATTTTTACATATGCTTACAATCTTCCCTCACACCAACTTTTATCGCACACTAGATTGTTCAATAGGATTCCCCCCTTATTTTACTGTTACCAACATTCAACATGTGAGACACTCTGGTACAGCTTCAACTGTTCCCTGGGAAAAACTAGGAACAGATCCTCTTGCTTCAATCAAATGGAGGTAGAGAATACTGAACTGGATAGTTTAGAATTCCTAGTGTTAAATCCTCGTCCTTAGTTAGGATGCTTTCATATGTTTACACTTACATTTAATAGAATAATTTAAATTCTAAATTTTACAACTCTTTCCATTGTAACACAGCTGACATACTGAACCCCATACTGCTATCACAGAGTTGTTGTTTCCTACTTTCTGTTATTGGTTACAGGGAATTCTGTGCCATCAGTATTGTTATGATAGGTTTAGTTGTTTGGTACTTGCTGTTCATGGGGACTGTTTTGTTAACATTTTATGTTTATACACACAGAAATTACATATTCCTTTAAAAGATGGCAAGCTATATCTATACATAGTTATTAGATTTGATGTTCAATTGATCTAAATTCTCTAACCTCATTACTACAAGGTACTCATCCCTACAACCCTACCATTTGTCTCTGCTACCAATAGCTTTAGTTTGAGATTACATGAGTTACTGATCAATTAATTAATCTAGCATTTGCATAATGCACCATAACATAACAATTCATAAATTGCATAATGAACCATAACATCAAATTTCATAAACCAGGGATATGTTTAATACAGACTTACAAAAATCTCCAAATTTGTGCATGCACACCTCTACTATGACCAGTCCTCCCAACCTTAGAGTTCTTTTATCTCTAGAACTCACCCCCGAGCTGAGATCCTCCAAGAACAGACTAACCTCAATCTGTTCTGGAGTAGCTTATTTAATCTATGCTTTCCCCAAAGCCTGTTTCCAATTTTGCGTCCAGAATTTTAGGATGCTTTATTCCTGTTTAGCCTAGGCTTCCCCTTTTGGGACTCTTTAAAGCTTCTTTAAGCTTTTCCTCAGCTTTTCCAGCTTTTTCTCACCTCTTCCCAACTACTCCTCTTCATTGGGGAAATTTAGATTTTTTCCTCAAAAATCTAAATTAGAAATAATTTATTTCAAGGATTTTTGAAAGATCTTGGGGAAAGTCTTTTTCCTTTTCCATCACCTCATGGATTAGGCATGTGATCTCACTTTCTCATCTGGTCATAATGCATGCACAATATTTTATTTATTTTTCATAAATAAATAGTTAACCATATCCACACAATAATTATCCATTGGGGTCCACTCCCCTATGGAATTATGTTCAAATGTCTAATTTAAAAAGCATAGAACTTGGGGGTGTTACAGAAAGTGCCGTACTCCCTTGAGTTGGAGTCAACCAGAGGATAAACTGGTGTTGGGACCAGATGCACTACAAGAGATGGAAAGAATTGTTAAACAAATACAGAGAAATATAAAGCAGACACAAGGCTGGGGGGGGGGGGTTGGGAAGACATCTTTGATGAAAAGTGCTGCAAGGAATTCAAGTGGGGGATCATGTGTATATGCGCATTAAACCCAAAAAGAGCACACTTTATGCGGGAAGTTGTGCAGAACTGGATCCTAGATATTGTGGGCCTTTTGAGGTGTTAGAAAGGGTGGGACCAGTGGCTTACAAGCTGGCCTTACCACCCCATGTTAGAGTGCATAATGTATTTCATGTTTCATTATTAAAAAGATATGTGCATGATGCTTCTCACATAGTTTATTGGAAGGGGAGTTTCTGCGAGAACCGCTTCAAATATTGGAGCGGGAAGAAATTGAATTGAGAAACAGAACAGTGGTCAGAGTAAAGGTGCAGTGGAAGCACTTTACTGCTGAAGAAGCCACTTGGGAAAGGTAAGCTGAAATGATGGAGAGATATCCATTTTTGTTTAAATGAACTCTAGAAGTTGAATAAGAACACCGAGGACGGTGTTTATTTCCAGAGGGGGAATATGTAACACCCCCAATTTGTGTGTTGAATTTTTAAAGTTAGACATTTGAACTTTAATTCCTAAGGGGGTGGACCCCAAGGGATGAATATGGTGTGAATGTATTTGCATATTTTATTTGAGGAAATAAATAAAATGATTGTGCATTTTGACCAAAAAGAGAATTAGAGATCACTTGCCAAATCCATGAGGATGGATAAGGCAACAAATCCCCAAAAATCTTTCAAAAATCCTTGAAAGAAATTTATTTAGATTTGAGGAGGAATCTAAATTTCCCCAATGAAGAGGAGTAGTTGGGAAGAGGTGAGAAAAAGCTGGAAAAGCTGAGGAAAAGCTTAAAGCAGCTTTAAAGCATCCCAAAAATGGGAAGCCTAGGCTAAACAGGAAAGAAAGCATCCTGCTATTCTGGACGCAGAATTAGAAACATGCTTTGGGGAAGTATGAGCTTAAATAAGCTGCTCCTAGGCAGATCAGAGGTTGATCTGTTCTAGGAGGTGATCTCTGCTCGGGGGTGAGTCCTGGGAGACAAAGAGGACTCTAAGGTTGGGAGGTTGGTCACTTTGCAGATTTTGTGGTATGTTCTGAAATTCTTATTACTATGTCTTATTACAGTATGAATTGGCTACATATAAAATTTTATTTTATGACAATGAGAAAATTTGGTACTACATTTAACAGAATCTATCCTTAGGCATTCACCTTCTAGATTTTGTTTAGTTGTAGACCAGAAAATCCCTAGAGTAGAAACTCCAGAATCTCTAAACCAAGGTTGGTTTAAATATGAAGTTACTTAAACCCTATAGATGATTAATTATTGATTGGTTCCTGTAGACACAATTGTGATATTTTATGCTTATGAGTCTGCTAGAGGAACAATATAGCAGTACTAGAGTTACCTGGTATAAATACCAACTGCTAGAAGTAAATACAATGAATTTTGACACTTGAACTTATGCCAGAAAAGTGAAGATTACCTACACCATATATGTGTATAACTGTGAAAATTTATGCTCATAGGTAAGTGGAAAACAATATTAGTGGATCTAGAGACATCATAAAAGTAAATAAAAGATGTAGGAATTTACATGTCAACATTTTCCAGCTTTAAAAAAAATTCTATTCTACAGAAGGAATATATCATGTATAGCAAATATAGAGCACATTATGTTCTAAAATCCATCTCAAATTCCTGATTTAAGCATCATAGTCAAGACTAAAGTATAATTCAGTTATGCAACATAATGACTATTGAATACATATATAAATACCCATGTGACATTATGTGCTCATAAGTATGTTAGGAAGTGAGTAACCTTACTCTATAGAATTTTGATAATATATATAAGTGTGTAAGTTTCACTTCTACATCTATCTTGAGTCCTTGAATCCATTATCATATCCAAGGATTTCATTTAGAGCTAAGTACCTTCATTCAAGCACGATTGAACACTTATATAGGCCTAACACCAACCATATATATAAGAGTGAAATATTATTAAAACATTGGAATGCACATAGGATCTTTACATCCACTTTTAAACTCTGATATATAAGTGAATTAAAAGCGAAGGCCTAACCCCAACTTAGGGTCATGATAAAGATATTGGTTTGAAAATAAAATAACAAATAAATAACTCTGATGGCGCCGAGAGCTAGACAATAGCTCGTTCGACCCTAGGTTTCATATATGTATATAAATAAAGCAAAGGTCAAACAAGAGTTATAAATGCGAATTATTTAACTGCCAAACATACAAATGCGAACTATATATAAAAAGAAAAAAAAACAAATAGGTGGCGACCCAACGCAAAGATGCTAACAGTAAGTATATAAATAATCCCGTTCGCTAATTGAAACAAACATGTAGCCAACCTACGTTAGCGCAGTTAGATTTTACCGTGCGACTTCATACCGAGAGCTAACCCTAGCTCGTTGAAATTCTGTTGCAATACGTACAGAGAAATAAAACAGGAAAAACAATAGCCCCATAAATATTGGTTCAGAGAAAGGTTAGCTGTAAGGATTTCTCCAAAAATGGTAACGAGTTCGAATGCATTTTGTTCGATTATCGTTACTTCGGAACTGCAGAAAGGAGATCAATAACAAAAGAAAAACTTCTCGGTCAAGCCAATATAAATAAGGCTACGGCATCTCCCAGTCAAGTGATATAGGAATCAAAATATGAAACAATACATCCACAGTACTGGGCGACAACCTGATTTCGCCTAGTGTGGACCTGCATGCAACCTAATTAACCGATCTTTCTACGTCTGAGGTGTGTGGTAACCCTCCCAAAGTCAGCGTATCATGATCCACGCACAAAGGGTATGCCATCCTCAGGAAAAATCATAGAAAGAAAAGCGTGGAGATGTTGTTTAGAGAGGAGGACGACCGATATCACACCTTCGGCACCCTACCCTCGTATGAAACATTAATAATACTGCCAGTAGACAGAGAGGGAAGCTACTGGTGTAGTTAGATACCGATGAATCAACACGACCGAGCCATTTAACATAAATATACAGTCTTAAACCTAGAACGAGGTTGACATATATCTGAGGAACCTGAAGAATAGCAGAAAAAAAAAAACCCGTAATAGGAATGGCCGCATAGAAATATATCTGAGGTTGACAGTAGCCACATAGAAATGTAATAAACACTGAGGTGGAAATTCAATGAACCCAAATACACTAAACCGAACGCAGAGAAACTAGAACGCGGCCAAAGAGGACCGGCTAGAGCTCTATCTCGAGGAGACCGATTGCTACGCCAATCTACAGTCTCTCTGCGCAATCTATTTTAACAGATTTAGTACTGAGTATCAAACAAAAACAACAACAAAGAACAATAGAAAGCAATGGGACGATTTTACAATTGTAAGTAATATAAGGCGAAAAGATCAGAGAAAATGTTAGATCTGAAGCTTTTCAGCAAGACCGAACCTGAAACCACTGGTAAATAGCTTGATAACAGAGACTCCAAGTTAAAGCGCTCCCGGAACCCTAATTTCTCTGCCCGATAACCTCAGCAAATCCCGAGGGCGATTGAACGGATGGAGCGCCTCAATAGAAGGGTACGAGGTGATATGACTCGGCGCAGGGTGGGTATGGAGTCGTAGACACCGAGGTATTGAGTTAATCATACTGAAGCTCTGCGTTTTCAGAACCTAGAACCGTCAGAATGTCTCGTCAAAATCCACCTGTCGAAGTTAAGGGGCATAGGACAACGTAGGCCGCCACTAGCTGTTCTCTCCCACGGGAGAAATGTTATATCCTGCAACCAAGAACAGGGAAATGTTACCACCAGACGTTACACGCCAACCCAGTCGCACAGAGCCTGGTGCTAGACGGCTTATACGAAATATAATCAGTACGAATAGGGTATACTTGCGCGTGAAAACACGACGCGTTGGGCTAGGTTAAACAACGAAAGAATGGTATTATCCCTTTGTCCGGTAGCTTGGCTCGGAGGTGATACGCCGACGAGCAGTCCGTTGTGATTCATGTCTATGTGATCGGCGCCAAACTGCGACCAGCCTGTGGAGTAACGAAGAGTGGTAAAACAATTGTAGTTAGGGTTAGTCATGTACTAACAAGAAAATTAAACAATACAAATCCCGAAACCATATGGCGGTCAACCCACACGGGTCGGTATTATGGAATAACGTCAAATAACTATATGGTATGTATTGCGTGCTCCTCGGTGATTTAACAAGGTTCCACTAAATTTACCCGAGGCCGACAGTGTGATAAGAGGAAATTGAGCTGTAGGAAATATAAGGTTATAAATAACGCTTATTACACACACGGTCGCCAAACAGGATTCTACAAAGTAGGTATGAATATATATATATATAAATAGGATATATATATATATATATATATAGGCGTAAGATTCCAATGCCAGCATTAAGGGGGTTTATTTTATTTACATGCAATATATGGTAGCGCTCCCAAGCGTAAGGACCCAATAGATGATATAAGAGGGTTTGGAAATGCATAGGATGCATATAAAAAGATAGATGCGATATAGTTATATATAGATGCTCCTTGAGTAATATTGCAAAAAAAATATAGGTATGCAAGATTTGTTATATAAAAAGCTTTGGACCCATATATATTTTATATACTATAAAGTGCTATACATATGCGCTTTAAAGGGATAGTGCCAAAAGCTATATATACAAATAGTATATGTGATGAATATATATATATGTGGATTACGAACATTAACCCCATATATATGTGGATACACCAATATATGTATGTAGTATATAGGGAATTCACAAATATAAAAGTGGAATGCATAAGGGGCTAGGAGAGGTTATTGAAGTGGATGTATATCCATATGAACCATGGATATATATATATGAATATAGGTGGAGTACTCAATATTCTATGAGAATAGAATGATATAGGAGAATATAAAAAAAAAAAAAAAAAAAGTAAAGTTAGAATGCTGAAATCATTCATTCAATAATCATGTGAACCGAGGGGAAGAATCAGTGTATTCGAAGAAAAAAAATAATTTCCCTTAAACTGGAGGTGTTACAGGCTGAATTTGCAAAGGAATTTTTTTGGGCTGAATTTAGAAAGGAATTTTTTTGGGCTAAATTTTCAAAGGGGTTTCAGGCTTAATTTTCAAAGGACATTTTTAGGAGGTATTTTTTAAACTGCTAGTTTTTTAGAGTAAGTATTTTGGGTTGAAGTAAATATTTTATAATGATTTTTTCAATAGAGTTTTTGTCTAAATTTTTAAAGTGAAATTTTTTTGTAGGACTTGTAAGGAAATGTTATGAACTTCATTTTTAAAAGATATTGTTTTGGCGGAATTTTTAAAGTAAGTGTTTTGGGTACAGGTATGTCTTTTCTGAAAAAAAATTAAAGTGAATATTTTTTTAAAATTAAATCTTTTGTGATTCTTTTTTGAATTGATTTTTTGTCAAAATTTTGATAGTGAGTGTTTTTTGCAGGATTTTGAAGGAGAATTTTTTATCTTCATACTAAATTATCATGGGAAAGCAAATAAATTGCAAGAGAAAATATGATCAAACAAGAGACCCTGAGACTTAGAGAGAACATGGTAGAGAATATTGCAAAAAAAAAGAGAGAAACGCTCAAATATTGAAATGGAAAATCAACCTCAACTAGCAGTTGAAGCAGGTATGTAAATGTATATATTATAAATGATATTTAAAATTTAACTAGTGTATTGTGAAACTTAATTTTTACTTGATGAACTAATTTCAAAAATATTTGGCAATGTAAACAGAGAGAAATATTCCTCATAACATTGATGATGAGATAAAAAAAATTGAATCAAAAAGTGAAAGAGATATTCAACCAATGATTGAAGATGTTGAAAATGTTGGAAGAAATTCAGGTGAATAAATTGAATCCCCAGGTATGTATCTATATGTTGAATGTGTATTATTTAAATTATACATATTTATTAATTTAATTATTTATTGAATATGTAATCTCATTTTGTACATTTAATTGTAATATGTACATATGAAATCAATACCGATCATGAGATATTATAAAATGTTGACACCAACACATATGGAGATAAAAAAGCTCACCATGTTATACAATATCGTGTTAAGCGCATTATTGATATGTTCTTCCAAGACGAAAATGTGGCAGTTCAAGCCCATATTTTGAAAGTCTCTTATCATCAAATAAATTAAAGGAAGCCACGACTTTATTGTCTATTCAAAATCAACAAAAGATAAGAAATGAAGGAAAATGTGATACAAAATATAAACCATTCTTTAAAGTCAATTGGAGGATCTAAAAACAAAATTAATTTAGATGCACATAGAGCAATACAAATGGCAATGGCTACACTAAGCCATGAGACTAATCGGTCAAGGGAAGTACGAAGGTACATGTACATATATATACAAATTAAATTTCATATATATATATATAGAGAGAGAGAGAGCTTTGATATACATGATCTAATTTTTATTAATTTTATAATGTTAAATATTATTTATCACAATGATTATCCTTGATTGTATTTTGAATAACATATTAATATTATTCATTGAATTTTCCATATATGTTTTTTTGGCATATTGGTGTCCAAGATGTAGATAGATCGATTCGAAATGATGTTGAAACAATAGAAAGAACTCAAAAATTACATTCAGTTAAAACAAATGAGTACCAAAATGTATTTACATTTGATAAAAGAAAATATTCGTATTTTTTTCATGTTTTCATAGACAACAAAAATTCCAATGATGTTTGTGAAAACAAAATGTATGTAAAAGACTGGCAACATAAAAAACTAAATACAAAGGGAATAACGTTTGTTGCAAACTTTAAATAAATGCAATCAGAGGAGACTATAGTATCATTTATCGAGTTTCTTATCTTGTTAGAGAAGGTAACATTTCAATTCCTTTCAAATGATATAGATCTAGAAATAGAAAATAAAATCAAGTACACATGTTAATTTTTAAGGTAATTTTTCATGTTAATTATGATCTAAATTTATGTGAGTTTTTTTATTGTGTAGGAGATGTTTTTGATTTAGTTGCACCAACTAACAACATAGAAAATGTGAAGTTTTATTTGATGCATTGCACTGAATGAAGGATGAAATTGTTGGAAAAATATGATGATAACGGGGTTATATATGTGTAACACCCCCAAGTTCTATGCTTTTCAAATGAGACATTTGAACATAAATCCAAAGGGGAGTGGACCCCAGTGGATGATTATTGTGTGGATGTGGTTAATTTTGTAATTTTGAAAAATAAATAAAATATTATGTATGCACTATGACCAGATGAGAAAATGAGATCATATGCCTAATCCATGAGGTGATGGAAAAGGAAAAAAAGACTTTCCCCAAATCTTTCAAAAATCCTTGAAAGAAATTATTTCTAATTTAGATTTTTGAGGAAAAATCTAAATTTCCCCAATGAAGAGGAGTAGTTGGGAAGAGGTGAAAAAAAGCTGGAAAAGCTGAGGAAAAGCTTAAAGCAGCTTTAAAGAGTCCCAGAATGGGAAGCCTAGGCTAAACAGGAATAAAGCATCCTGAAATTCTGGACGCAGAATTGGAAACAAGCTTGGGGAAAGCACAGCTTAAATAAGCTGCTCCAGAACAGATTGAGGCTAGTCTGTTCTGGGGAGGATCTCTGCTCGGGGGTGAATCCTGGGAGATAAAGAGGATTCTAAGGTTGGGAGGACTGGTCATAGTAGAGATGTGCATGCATAAACTTGGAGATATCTGTAAGTCTGTGTTAAACATATCCCTGGTTTATGAAATTGTGATGTTATAGTCCTTTATGCAATTTATGAAATTGTGATGTTATAGTCCTTTATGCAATTTATGAAAGTGTGATGTTATAGTCCTTTATGCAATGTATGAAATTGTGATGTTATAGTACATTATGGAATGTATGAATTGTTATGTTATGTTGCATTATGCAACTGTTAGATGGATTAATGGTTCAGTAACTTATGTAATTGCAACTACATCTATTGACAGTAGAGACAAATGGTTGGGTGTAGAGATGAGTACATTGTAATAATGAGGGTTGAGATGATAGACCAATTGAGCAGCCAATATAATAACTATGTATAGGTATAGATGGCTATCTTTTAAAGGAGTATTTAATTTCTGTGTGTATAAACAAAAGATGTTAACAAACCAGTACCCATGAACATTAAGTTCCAAACAACTAAATCTATCATAACAATACTGATGGCACAGAATTCACTGTGATCAATAACAGAAAGTAGGGAACAACAACCCTCAGCTGTGTTACAATGGAAAGAATTGTAAAAAATTAGAATTTACAGTATTCTATTAAATGTAATGGTACACATATGGAGGTAGAAGTTGAATCCTAACTAAGTACGAGGATCTAACACTAGGGATTCTAAACTGTCCAGTTCAGTATTCTCTCCCTCCATTGGAGTGAAGCAAGAGGAGTTGTTTCCTAGTTTTCCATGGAACAGTTGAAGCTGTACCATAGTGTCACACATGTTGAATGGTTATAACAGAAAAATAAGGGGGAAAAAAGCCTATTGCAAAGTCTATTGTGTAATAAAAGTTTATGTGAGGGAAGATTGTAAGCATGTGTAAAATACCATGAACAGAGCATCTGGTTACCGTCCATAGAAACTACTGGGAAAGTAGTGGAGTAATGGTGGTTAACTGCGTAGAGATAGATGTATGCGAGGAGGCATCAATCTATACCTCGATGGTGAAACTTTAACATATTGAAAATGTTAGCAGGCCGGCAAACTGGGAAGTTTGATTAAGGGCCTAGTGATCATCCTGAACAGAAAATCTGAGAAATACAAAGTAAAATATATAGATACATAAGTCTACTATGAAGAGGGGAGGTCAAGCCCAAAAATCCTCATGGAAATTCTTGTATTCCATGGCTGTCTGTAAGTACTGAAAATAATCTAAATCCCGGATAACAGTCTGCATGGTAGGTGATTCCGTACAAAAACTATAATTGTTATCGACGCATAAAGCGGAGAATATTGAGTTATGTTATATGAGTAACACTCATCACAGGGGTGATGAATATCGACCTATTATGAATATAGACCTTAAGAGAGACATGTTGAATCTTATTCGGAGTAAAAAAAAAAAAAAAGTTCAAACAAAATGGGTTTGGGAGACGTGACAATATGACAGAGGGTCTGTTATAGTGAAATGTTCATTTTTCTAACAAACTTATGAAAGTTGGCATTTTTTTTACTTTCATGACTATGAAACTGATGTCATAAGTTTTTAGCATAGTCACTTGGTGCGTGATGCACACATAAATTTGATAAAATTCCAATCAAATAAAAACTTGAAAATTAAGAAATGGAAAATGTCAAAAGCTGATCATGAATGGATCATTGAAGATGACATTCTGTTAGAATTTTTTTTATCGGAGTGCTCAACAATTTCTTCTCCTTGGATTCATGTTTTAGCCTTCTTTTTATGCATTCTTAAGTTTTACATTATTAGAATATCTATATTTTATGCTATGCACAAGTGTTTGCACATCTACGTTGTTTTGGCACATGCACACAACTAATTATAAAAAATTATTTCAATATTAAATTTATAAAAAATAATATGTTAGATATTAATAATATGTTGTTATAACAAATATTTCTATATGTGTATTTGTAACCTGTAACAGGTCAAAAAATTATGAGTTATTCATTATGTGTTGTTATACAAGTGTGGAAATAGAAATTTTTTATGCTTTTCTTTCTATTATAGTGTCCATTTTTAAATGTATGTGGTCCAAGCACTTCCTAAATGTGGTTTAAGTATTTTAATTAAAATACATATTATAAAAATTATGAAGGGTTTCCTATTAGAGTGTCAATATATATATATATAGATGTGATCCTAGCCCTTGATTAATTGTGTTAATGTATTTTTATTAAAACATTTATTTTAAAATTTATGAAGTATTTCCTCCTAGGCCCATTTCATGTGCATGTTCTTTATGCTTTTAGGCTTATTATAAAGTCAATTTCTACATATATGTGGTCCAAGCCCTTGGTCAATTGTGGTTAAAGTATTTTAATTAAAATACCTATTTTAAAATTATGGAGCCTTTCCTCCTCAGCCCATTTGATGCAGTTTATTTTGATCAACCTTTATACATTATAAAAAGTGTCCATCTACTTATTAAAAATAAATTTCTTCTTTCATAACTCTAGGGAGAGCCTCTCACTTTTGAGGCTATTACAAACACTTTATAATGAATATTTATACCATTTTTTAATCACGGTTGACATTCAAATTATGAGTTATTCATTATGTGATGTGATAGAGTGTGGGAAAAGGAGTTCTTTAGGATTTTCGGCCTATTATATTGTCAATTTTTACATATATGTGGTCCAAGCCCTTGATTAATTGTGGTTAAAGTATTAAAATTAAAAAACCTATTTTAAAAATTATGGAGCCTTTCCTCCTCCGCCCATATCATGTGTTCTTTATGCTTTCAGGTTTAATATAAAGTCAGTTTTTACATATATGTACCGAAACCCTTGGCTAATTATGGTTAAAGTGTTTTAATTAAAATACATATTTTTTAAAATCATGGAGCATTTCCTCATCAACCCATTTAATGTTCTTTTATAACTTATCAACCTTTATACATTATAAAAAGTGTCCATCTACTTATTAAGCCTATTACAATCACTTTATAATGAATATTTATAACATTTTTTAATCACCCTTGACCTTTTTCCCACTGGACACTGTGAATCTAAATAGAAAACTAAACCATAAGAAAAATTGAAATATTTTTTATTGTTTGGAAAACACAAAAATATTTGTTCATACAATTAAACCACAAATAAGCATTTAAACACAATTACACGGTAAATTTAAATAGAAAACTAAACCATATGGAAAATGAAGGATTCTTACCGTTTTGGAGAATCATTTCCAATTCCACACAATAATAAACCAATAAATAAGTTTTAAACAATTATAGAAAACAATGAAATAAGAACTTATTATAAACACACAAACCCATTAAAGTGGCCAACAGTATCAATCAAAGAGGCTGTGCATGTCATAATCGGGGCCCGCACCACAAGCAAAAATAAAGACTAATAGATTCTTGCTTTATCTAGATCCATAGCTCCAAAATTACATAGAACTAGCGTTTTGGCTGTTATCTAGCAACAAGCAAGGAACCCAACCATTTTTATTATCTAGCAAGCTACGACGACCACACAAACATTCTTATTGTCCCATCTAGCACCCAAACATCGAGGAACCCAAACATCTTTAATAATAAACAAACATTATTATTATTCCATCCGGCGGCTATGACCTAACCCCCAATGCACCAACATCCTCCGCATGTTTAATTGTGATGGCGCAGGGTGCACACATGGAAAAGGTTTCAGCCGAATTGCAGACATAATTGCAGCAATATAGATGCCCATCCACCTGGCAATATCTGCGGCACGAACAGACATCCGACTCTATACAGAGACACACATCACACAATATTACAACAAACTGTAACAAACTATTAAAATACTTTTTTATTACAATTAGATTAATAAGGAACGAAGTGATTCTTGTTTAGATTTTTTTTCAAATTGCATCAGTTAGAAAAACAACAGAAAAGCCACCCGTGATTCAGCTGTGGTATTTTACCTAGTGATCTCGTTGTGGTTGCATGCTGGTTTCCAAAGGCAGGATCATCGTCTATGGCTGTTACAGGAGACAGCAAGAAGAGGGCCACAACGCAAATGCCCAACACCAGTACGAGCTTCGAATCAGCCATTGATATCGACCCCAAAACAAACAGAAAGATTGAAAAGAACAGCAGAGGAAGACGGTGTACAGAACAGGCGAGGTGAAAATATAAATAGAGATAGGGCCGGAGCTGAAAGGAATTAAATATTATATATTAAGTGCACCATCCCAAGTCTACCGGGCCGTAAACAGAATACGACTAAAGCACGTGACATAAAGTCAATGATGGCTCATTACACGAAATTCCGGAGCTTAAAACTTGAAACGCCACCGAATATTTAACTCTTGAATTTTTTATTAACGTACTTTTATTTATAATTTAATAATAATACTTATAATATCAAGTTTAAAATTATTAAGTTAAAAAAAAATATTTTCAATCTTTGTTCTATATCTATTTTATATAAAAATATTAATGTAATGCAAATTAAAAAATATATATATATATATAATTTTATTCAGAAAAATTAATATATAATTTTTTTTTTATTTATATAAAGTAAATGGTATGTAAAATTAATATCTTGATTTTGATTTTACATGTATGGTAATTTATTTTATATCTAATTAATATATAATAATTGAAATAAAAATATATTAATGACAAAAAATTATTTTATTGTTAATGATAAATAAAATATTTTAATATTTATATTAAATAATATAATTCTATATTAATTTGAGATAATTATAATTTAATAATAATACTTATAATATTAAGTTTAAAATTATGAAGTTAATGTTGACTATTAAGAAAAAATATTTTCAATCTTTGTTTTATATCTATATTATATAAAAATATTAATTTAATTGAAACTAAAAAAAAATTAATATAAAATTTTATTTAAAAAATTTAATATACAATTTCTTTTTTAACTATATAAAGTAAATTGCATGTAAAATTAATATATTGATTTTGATTTTACATTTATCGTAATTTATTTTATATCTAATTAATATATAATAATTGAAATAAAAATATATTAATCAAAAAAAATTATTTTATTGTTAATGATAAATCAAATATTTCAATATTTATATTAAACATTATAATTTTATATTAATTTTAGATAATTATAATTTAATAATAATACTTATAATATCGAGTTTAAAATTATTAAGTTAAGGTTGACTATTAGGGAGGCTGTTGATGTTATTTCTCATGTCACTGATTCAGATACGGCTCATCTTGTTGAAATTTGTCTAACCTCGACTTTCTTTAGTTTTGAGGGTAAATTTTATGAACAGACTTGTGGTGTGGCCATGGGTTCACCCCTTTCTCTTGTGGTAGCTAATCTGTTCATGGAAGAGTTTGAATCTAGAGCCCTTTCCTCTTCCCTTTTTCAACCTAAGCTTTGGAAAAGATTTGTCGATGACACATGTGTTGTGTGGCCTCATGGTAAGGAGAAATTGGACCTTTTCTTCCAGCATCTTAATGATCAATCTGACTTCATTAAGTTCACCATGGAATTTGAAGATAATGGTAGCTTGCCTTTTCTTGATGTCCTCCTTTCTAGGAATGAAGATGGTTCTTTTTCTCATCAAGTTTTTAGAAAGAAGATGCACACTGAGCAGTATTTACATGCTAGTTCTCACCATTTCCCTGCTCAGAAGCTCAGGGTTCTCAACACCTTAGCTACCAGAGCCTTTAGAATCTCTGATGTTAACCATTTTGAAGGTGAAAAGGCTCATCTCCTTAAAGTTTTTAATAAAAATGGGTATAGTATAAGTCACTACCTTAAAGCTTTTCAAAAAGCGGAAAGGGGTCCTAGAGTTAAGAAAGATCCTTGCGAACGATTATCTGGAGTTCACCTTCCGTTTATCCAAGGTACTACGGATAAAATCGCTAGGATCCTAAAGAAGTTTAATGTTTCCTCAACGTTTAAACCCTACGACGCCATTCGAAGTTCCCTTAGATCTGCTAAAGACCCGATTTGCCCTAAGGATGGTAAGGTTGTGTACTTGATTCCATGCTCTTGTGGGACACCTTACATTGGTGAAACGGGTCGGTCTATTAATCAAAGAATTCATGAGCATGTCGCTGACCTTAAGCATAATAGATCGCACTCCTCGGCCCTAGGAGAGCATGTTGAGAAGATGTAACACCCCCAAGTTCTATGCTTTTCAAATGAGACATTTGAACATAAATCCAAAGGGGAGTGGACCCCAATGGATAATTATTATGTGGATGTGGTTAACTATTTATGAAAAATAAATAAAATATTATGTATGCACTATGACCAGATGAAAAAATGAGATCATATGCCTAATCCATGAGGTGATGGAAAAGGAAAAAGACTTTCCCCAAATCTTTCAAAAATCCTTGAAAGAAATTATTTCTAATTTAGATTTTTGAGGAAAAATCTAAATTTCCCCAATGAAGAGGAGTAGTTGGGAAGAGGTGAGAAAAAAGCTGGAAAAGCTGAGGAAAAGCTTAAAGCAGCTTTAAAGAGTCCCAAAATGGGAAGCCTAGGCTAAACAGGAATAAAGCATCCTGAAATTCTGGATGCAGAATTGGAAACAGGCTTTGGGGAAAGCATAGCTTAAATAAGCTACTCCAAAACAGATTGAAGTTAGTCTGTTCTGGGAGGATCTCTGCTCGGGGGTGAATCCTGGGAGATAAAGAGGATTCTAAGGTTGGGAGGACTGGTCATAATAGGGGTGTGCATGCAAAAATTTGGATATTTGCTGTAAGTCTGTATTAAACATATCCTTGTTTATGAAATTTGATGTTATGGTTCATTATGTAATTTATGAATTGTTATGTTATGGTGCATTATGCAAATGTTAGATTGATTAATTGTTCAGTAACTCATGTAATTGAAAACTAAAGCTATTGATAGCAGAGACAAATGGTTGGGTTGTAGGGATGAGTACCTTGTAGTAATGAGGTTAGAGATGATAGATCAATTGAACAGCAAATCTAATTAACTATGTATAGGTATAGCTTGCTATCTTTTAAAGGAATATCTAAATTCTGTGTGTATAAACAGAAAATGTTAACAAACCAGTACCCATGAACAGCAAGTACCAAACAACTAAACCTATCATAACAATACTGATGGCACAGAATTCCCTGTAACCAATAACAGAAAGTAGAAAACAACAACCCTGTGATAGCGGTATGGGGTTCAGTATGTCAGCTGTGTTACAATGGAGAGAATTGCAAAATTTAGAATTTACATTATTCTATTAAATGTAATTGTATACATATGGAAGCGGAAGTTGAATTCTAACTAAGGACGAGGATCTAACACTAGGGATTCTAAACTATCCAGTTCAGTATTCTCTACCTCCATTGAGTGAAGCAAGAGGATCTGTTTCCTAGTTTTCCCATGGAACAGTTGAATCTGTAACATAGTGTCACACATGTTGAATGGTTGTAACAGAAAAATAAGGGAAGGAAAGCCTATTGAAAAATCTATTGTGTGATAAAAGTTTGTGTGAGGGAAGATTGTAAGCATGTGTAAAAATACCATGAACAGAGCATCTGTTTACCGTCCATAGAAACTACTGGGAAAGTAGTTGGAGCAATGGAGGTTAACTGCGTAGAGATAGATGTATGCGAGGAGGCATACATCTATAACTCGATGCTGAAACTTTAAAAATGTTGAAAAATATATCAGGCCTGCAAACCTGCAAACTGGGAAGTTTGAGTAAGGGCCTAGTGATCATCTAGAGTTGGACAAAACTCTGAACAAAAAACCTGAGAATTACAAAGTAATATCTATAGATATATAAGTCTACTATATGGACTGAGAAGAGGGGAGGTCAAGCCCAAAAATTCTCATGTAAATTCTTGTATTCCATGGCTGTCTATAAGTACTGAAAAGAATCTAAACCATGGATAACAGTCTAAATTTGTAAGTGATTCAGTATAAAAAAACTGTAATTGTTATCAGCGCATAAAGCGGAGAATATTTGAGTTATGTAGCACTCATCCCAGGTTCAATTGTCTTCCCCAACCGGGGTGATGTATCTAGACATGTTAAAAAAAAAAAAAAAAAAAAAAATTGGGTCTGGGAGACGTGACAAATGGTATCGGAGCAAAGTTCAAAAATTGGGCAAGATATGTCCTCACAAAGGAATGGTTAACTGTTATAAATTTATGAATATTAAAAATATTACTTCAAGTATATAAATATCTTGGATATACTTTCAGGTATACTTTCAGGTATACATGTAACAGATTGTGATGAGTAGAAACAGTGATATGGGAGTAATATGAGTAGGCTCATATACCAGCATGGTTAAACCTATAATAGGTTTAAAACTGGAAACTGATAGCTTGCAGAAAAAGAGTATTTCGATACTCGGACTATATATATATCCATGATGAAAAAAAATAATATATAAAAATAAATCTGTAAGTTTACCATAATTTAACCCCTCACTAGAAATCTTCCAATTATGAGGGTAAGATCTTTAGTATGGGTAGAACATACAAAGAGAAAAAGGAACTTCTAGAGTTAAGAGTATGAAGTGGGATGATGCTCTTCTACTTATCCTCTATAGATGATTAGTTATCGCTTTGTCCCCTTTAAATACAAAAATGATATTACATGCTTGTGTGGATGTTACAAAATGATGGTAGTAAAACTAAAGTCACATGGTACAAATCTCAAAAGGACTAAAGTAAAAACGTTATACTACAAACTTTGAAATTTATGCTAGAGGAAGAACGTTTCCAGTATATAAGTTTTCTTATATAATATAACCTCTATATGTTTATATATTTCATGTCTAAAGTTATATTTCTCTATAGTGTATCCTGGACATAAGTAGCACAGCCAAGTGCTATCGAAATACATATAACTGAGCATCAAAAAAAAAAAAAAAATCGGAATTTGATTTCAAGCGCCGTGAGCTGAAATAGGAACAGGATGTATACATTATATATATGTGTCGCACTTAGCGCTAACCTCATTTGGAAATTATAACAATCATTTATATAATAGGAAAATTCCTGTATCGGGGTAAAATGGTATCGGGGTATATTAATTTCCCGAGCTTAAACTTACAAAAGGAGTCATTCGTATCATTGAAAATTTATATATGCAGCAGAATGCATATATTTATATATGTTTAGTAGAAAAAAAAAAATCGGAATACCAACGCCGTGAGCAAAACAATATGAAATATAATAAAGATTTCAATGAATAGAGGAGCGGCCTAATCGAATCATATAGCATTGATGAGTAATGTTAAGTCAATGTGGTTATCTAACTTATTGGGCATGCCTATATAAAATGAAATCACCAAAACACAATCGGTGTAGGATGTGTATACAAATCAACAATTGCTGGATTTTGTTGTTAGAAATTTCATGTGCAATATAAATGTTCAGATTGGAACACAAATCGAAAATATCATAACTGTTGGAGTATAAAGGCATTTTCATCCGGTAATTTGGGTATAATAGCCGGATGATAGATTTTAACAGAGTTGACTAAAACCATTAAAGCAAACTCGGCAGTCTCCATCCCTGCACACGCCCGGGTCTCAGGGAATCATATGTTTATACAATGAACCATACATACATAAAACGAAACATAGATTTATAAAATGAAACATATGCAGATAAAATGAAATAGATATACAACGAAGCATCTGGGTATAAACGAAACCTACATAGGTAAACAGAGTCAACGACGACCCGCAGAGAACCAAGCGTGAAGGTTTAACCGGGGAGTTCAGTTGCACGGAAAAAGGGCATGCGGTGGTCTGGTGAGGATTGTACCAGTTCACAAAAGACTGGCGTGAGTGAAGGCATAAATAGTCAGTTACAAATTTCAATGGTTAACTAAAACAAAACACAGGGAAAAAAAAATAATAATGGTAGAATAACTATCTAGAATCCAGAAATAAAAATGATCGCAGGAGGAATAGTACGCTGCCTGCAGAATAAACCTGTGAAAAAAGATTACAACACAATCGCTATCAAAAGGATTTTACAAAAAGAACATAGATATAACCAGGAAGGTTATATGCTGTAGAAAATCGCAATCCAGAAACCCTGCATAAACCAGATAGAGTTAGCAGATAGAGAAAAATTTTAATACGGACGTAGGGTATTCATTATCCCCTGCAACATAACAACACTGAGGTTGGGAAGAATATTGGAAAAATCTGGTGAGTAAATAAGATGTCGAACAATTAGGGTTTACATGTATATGAAGGTCGAAATAAGATCTCAGTAGGTGAATGGAGATCGGCACAACATGATCGAAGAATGAAAAGACTCTGTGAGGAGATGAAGTTAGGAAAAAATGGCTTGAGCATTCTGGCACTAAGTTACTTAACCAGTACACGGTAGGTGGTCGGGCGAGCAACAGAGGACTAATCTTAATTGATAAAACCTCCTCCAGCAAGACGCTCGGTAAACGAAATTGTAACGAACTTGTGAACCGGAAAACCTGTACATCCGAGAAAAAAAATTTAGAGACAGTATATAAGCCGTAAAAGAAAGTCATACGCAGTGCTATACCAAGATAAGATAACATAATCGATAAACCGGGGAAGAACGCCGAGGGTAGGGAAGTATAAAAATGGAGAGTAAGAGACCTTTAACCCTAAAGAAATATGCAGACGGTGCATGCCTCCATTAAACCCTTAAGTAGACATCACCCGGAAATCACACTCGGTTAATCAAAAACTTGAAAACTGAAACAACCCAACGAACTGAAACCCCGAAAAGTTTGAGAGATGAAATAATCAGACACAATGGGGCGAAATGAAATGAAATGACTTCTGGGACAGAAAAGGATTAATAAGGGGAATTATAAACCCTAGCAAACAAACCGGTAAACCGTAGAAAGCCTCGCATTCTATGAAATCCCAAGAAGATATGGAGAATCAAGCCGAGCGGCCGTCAGGGTACTCGACTGTAGGTGTAATAATAATTAAATCTGTTTCCAATGTACTCGACTGGCGGAATTCCTGCAATTCATAAGTATGTCGCCACCGAAAGGACCTTTCAAAGTCGTTCTGATTTTGAACCAACAGCAGGTTAATGAAGAAAACGTAAGCCGGTGGCGAACGAGAGAGGTACGTGTACAGATTTTCCAGCCCCAAAGGACGGATCGCGTGGTACCAGCTCCTTTCTCCTTCTGCACGCAAGCCTGACATACAAAAACAACACGGCATCTCGAGTAAACTTGAACAGAACAATATTGATGACTGTAAAAAAAAAAAAAATGAAATCAAGAAGTAGAGCCTCGAGCGGGTTGAACGAGGGGTTATAGTTGGAAAAAAAAAACAAATCGTGTGCAGACACGTAAGATCGATACTGTGGTGAGAAATGAAAATAGTCTGTTTCGTGATATATCAACCCACTCCTCTGACCGTGGAAAATGGTTTGAAAATTCAATTTACTATACGTAAGTCTAACGTGGATTTTTTTTGTCGCTAGAGTGTAAAAACAGTGGTATGTTTCTGAAATTTAAAACCACTCCACCAAAATGGATGCGTGGGACGAATGGGTAATGCGGGACGCCACCAAGTCGGCAATCGAACCCCATTCCTACCCCTTTGACCAGGCGCATCAGCGTGGTATGGTGTATTTCAAATTCGCAGCGTATAGGGCAAAGAACCGTCGCCGTGAGCCCCACAACGATATAATCTAGCCGACGTGTTACGCCCGAAACGTGTGTCAATATATTGCATGAAAAAACTCAATAATTGACGCGAGGAAAAAAAAAAGGATGAGGTGGGTTCCATCATATTAACCATGATGTATATAGATATCAGTGTTAAAATATCACGAACCGCATGCTAAAGATTTAAAATGGGGGTTTTAACAATAAGTATACATACAGGTGTCACACCTAACCGTGCGTGACTTCTCGCCATAGTATGAATGCACAGTTTTAGAATGTATAGCATAATGATATATAAAGGTATGGGTGGTGTAATTATCACCAGGCGTACCTTAAATATATATATATGTATAGACTATACATATTATATGTAACGCATAGTTATGGGGATACCAAAGATATAGGTAAGGGTATAGGCCATCTATGGATATCGATGTCTTGTATATATCTATACCTATGGTGTAAATACATGGAACACATAGTTATGTGAACTCCAAAATATGGTCAAGAGGTTAGGTCCTCTATAGATATAGATGTCTTATATATATATACCTATACATGTATTATGTAGGTATGCCAGGAAACCTATACTTCTATGGTGTCTAAGAATAATACCGCTTATTTACACCATGGCTTATGAAAGTTAGAAATATAGTGTGATAAAGCATACGAAAGGAGAATTTAATGCTTATAGACAGGGGTAATGGGAAAGAAAACATGAATATGTCACATATATAGACGAGTTATATACCCATACATGTGTCTGTAAATATATTATCAAAGGTTAGATATATGGATATATGTGACATAAAACATGGGTATGGAATAGGTGTTTATATATATATATCGGTCCATAGCCTTATCAAAGGATGTAGAAATATATATATGGGGTACTTATATGTATGAAGGTTATGCATAGAGTTATGCAAATTTTATTTATCCCCTAATAGAAAATCCTGTAAGTTTAGGTATTCGCTTACTTGGCTGAAAATAATCGAGATGAATTCTATTATAAATTATTGACTTAACAATAGCCGAAACCATCTCAATTGTCCTTGTATTGGTTCAAATTAAAACTTTATAAATCCATCACAAAGGAAAAATGTAAGTTGGTACGAGGGTATAGTACATTAAATAAGAAAAAAAAGAATTTAAGGAGTATGAATTAAACTCTTTGGATTATATATAGTATATATATGTCTGGTGGATATATATATATGTGGTGGATTGTATGTATATATGGTGGGTTATATATATATATGATGGAGTTTATATTATATATATATATTGTGGATTATATATATATAGAGTGGTTCTATATATATATGAAAAAGAGTGGAGGATTTAAGGATATGAAATATAATGGTTCATATAATAAAGAGCTTTATAAAGAAAATTTTATATGTTTCACTTTATTGGAATATCTATACAATATGGTGGAATTGAGTATAAAAAAAAAAAAAATTTATGTGTGCAAGAATATATATCTATAGAGAAATTAACCTTCACGATAAGGTTAAGAAATGGATATATGAAATTAAAACTAAAGTAAAAAGTTGGGGGTGTTAAAACACCTAAAATAAGATTTTTATTAATATTCATTATAACAATAAGTTGATTAGAAGCATGAAAAGCTATAAATGAATAATTGTGGGGTGAGATATGCTCCAAATATGTTATACTAGGTGTTATCATGGTTATTGAAAAAAAAAAAAAACGGAAAGTTTATATTGGAATATATAGAGAAAGGTGGATAATAGAAGAAAAAGATAACTTATATTTAATAGAGGTATGTTAAATATAAGTTAATTCACTATGGAATATATATATATATATATATATATATATATATATATCATGAGAAATGATAGATTAAAATGAAAGAAATTGCATGTGGAGCATAAGTTAAATTTACAATTTGGTGATCTTGTTATAATGTTGACCTTGTTGAGTTGTATGAATATAATATCTTCATACATGTTAGGTTAGTTCTCAAACTTTATACCCACGGAATTAAAGGAGAAGAAATAATTCACTGGGGATTATTAAAAGTGAATTCACCCTAAAAGCTGCAAGTACAAGGGAAGGATATATTTTATCATATGGCTGAATATTATTGCTCTAATTATGGTTAAAGGAGTAATAAATACTATGGTGGTAGAATAAGTGGTCCCAGTAGAATGTGAAGAAATTTTTTTTTTAAGTAAATGTATAAATTGTGGTAATTCTTTGAAAAGGGGAAAATTGTGTCAAATTCTATTTTGACATTATCAAGTAGTAATACTTGTGAATGGGACGAATGATAGTAATTACATGCATTCACACTATAAAATGTTGTTGGTGGAATTTTTACGTAATTTTCCTGAGTCTTAAATTCAAAGATAGGGGGAAATAGTGTGAAATCATACAGCTAAAAAAAAAAAAAAAAAAAGAGAAGGTACTGGAAGTACAGCAATGAACTGGAAAAGGGTAAGCATAATCATGCATATAGTACAATTGTTTTCATTCATTTATGAGTACTAATGAAAAATTGTCAAATTGTTTAGCCAAGTGTGTAATAGGAAATTGTACACTCTAGAAACAAGAAGGAAAAAGGTGAAGATAAATCACCTAGAAACTCCAGAAAAGCTGAATTGGACCAAGTTGAGTGAGGAAAGAACCCCACTAAAGAAACAAGAAAGGATAAGCAGTGTACTAAAAGTGCACTAAACTATTATGAACCTGAACGGTTTGACTAATAACTGAAATTCTTAAGTTATTGAAATGCAGAATGTTGTTGTGGATGATCAATTGTATGTACCTGACATTTCTTACATTGGTATGAATTGTGGACAGGGAAAATAAAATAAAAGATTTTCTAGACAGACTTCTTGCAAAGAAGTAGAAAGAAAAGCCACTACATAAAGCAGGAGAGTACCCTGCTGGAAACAAAGCAAAAACAAAGAAGAAATCTTTGTCAAAGTTGAAAAAGTCAACGTTAAAGTGTAACACCGAGGAAGGTGTTGGAAAAGAAAGAAACTAATGGCTTATAAATTTCGCCCTACCATTTCTTATTAAATTTCCTGATATGTTTCATGTCTCCTTGTTGAATTTTTTTTTTTTTTTTTTACATGATGCTTCTCACATGATTGATTGGAATGTGGTCCAGGTGGAACCAGAAGAGGAATTTCCTTCCAGGGTCACTTCAAAGATGAAAGCGAGAAGGAATTGAACTGCAAAATCGAACAGTAGGTAGAGTAAAGGTGCAGTGGAGCACTTTACTGCTGAAAAGCTACATGGAACAGAGAAGCTAAGAGGATGGAACAGCATTCATAATTATGTTCAAAATAAACTAAGTATATAGTTGTCAACACCGAGGACGGTGTTTACTTTCAGAGGGGGAATATGTAACACCCCCAAGTTCTATGCTTTTCAAATGAGACATTTGAACATAAATCCAAAGGGGAGTGGACCCCAATGGATAATTATTATGTGGATGTGGTTAACTATTTATGAAAAATAAATAAAATATTATGTATGCACTATGACCAGATGAGAAAATGAGATCATATGCCTAATCCATGAGGTGATGGAAAAGGAAAAAAAGACTTTCCCCAAATCTTTCAAAAATCCTTGAAAGAAATTATTTCTAATTTAGATTTTTGAGAAAAAATCTAAATTTCCCCAATGAAGAGGAGTAGTTGGGAAGAGGTGAGAAAAAGCTGGAAAAGCTGAGGAAAAGCTTAAAGCAGCTTTAAAGAGTCCCAAAATGGGAAGCCTAGGCTAAACAAGAATAAAGCATCCTGAAATTCTGGACGCAGAATTGGAAACATGCTTTGGGGAAAGCATAGCTTAAATAAGCTACTCCAGAACAGATTGAGGTTAGTCTGTTCTTGGAGGATCTCAGCTCGGGGGTGAGTTCTGGAGACAAACGAACTCTAAAGTTGGGTGGACTGGTCATAGTAGAGGTGTGCATGCATAAATTGGGAGATTTCTGTAAGTCTACATTAAAAATATCCATGTTTTATGAAATTGTGATGTTAGGGTTCATTATGCAGTTTATGAATTGTGATATTATGGTTCATTATGCAGTTTATGAATTGTCATGTTATGGTGCATTATGCAAATGTTAGATTTATTAATTGTTAAGTAATTCATGTAATTGCAAACCAAAGCTATTGATAGCAGAGACAAATGGTTGGGTTGTATGGATGAGTATCTGATAGTAATGAGGTTAGAGATGATAAATCAACTGAACATCAAATCTAATAACCATGTATAGGTATAGCTTGCTATCTTTTAAAGAAATATTTAATTTCGGTGTGTATAAACAGAAATTGTTAACAAAACAGTACCCATGAACAGCAAGTACCAAACAACTAAACCTATCATAACAATACTGATGGCATAGAATTCACTGTAATCAATAACAAAAAGTAGGGAACAACAACCCTGTGATAGCGGTATGGGGTTCAGTATGTCAGCTGTGTTACAATGGAGAGAATTGTAAAATTTAGAATTTACATTATTCTATTAAATGTAATTGTACACATATGGAAGCAGAAGTTGAATCCTAACTAAGGACGAGGATCTAACACTAGGGATTCTAAACTATCCGGTTCAGTATTCTCTACCTCCATTTGAGTGAAGCAATCTGTTCCCTAGTTTACACATGGAACAGTTACATCTGTACCATAGTGTCACACATGTTGAATGGTGGTAACAGAAAAATAAGGGGGGAAAGCCTATTGCAAAATCTATCGTGTGATAAAAGTTTGGGTGAGGGAAGATTGTAAACATGGGTAATAATACTATGAACAAAGCATCTGTTTATCGTCCATAGAAACTACTTGGAAAGTAGTTGGAGCAATGGAGGTTAACTGCGTAGGGATAGATGTATGCGAGGAGGCATACATCTATAACTCGATGCTGAAACTTTAAAAATGTTGAAAAATATATCAGTCCTGCAAACCTGCAAACTGGGAAGTTTGAGTAAGGGCCTAGTGATCATCTAGAGTTGGACAAAACTCTGAACAGAAAACCTGAGAATTACAAAGTAATATCTATAGATATATAAGTCTACTATATGGACTGAGAAGAGGGGAGGTCAAGCCCAAAAATTCTCATGTAAATTCTTGTATTCCATGGCTGTCTATAAGTACTGAAAAGAATCTAAACCCTGGATAACAGTCTAAATTTGTAAATGATTCAGTATAGAAAAACTGTAATTGTTATCGGCGCATAAAGCGGAGAATATTTGAGTTATGTAGCACTCATCCCAGGTTCAATTGTCTTCCCCAACCGGGGTGATGTATCTAGACATGTTAAAAATAAAAAATAAAAAAAATTTGGGTGTGGGAGACGTGACAGCCGCATAAAACATTTGTGCAAAATAAACAGGAACCTCATCATTCCATGGAAGCCTTCCAAAGGCCGCAAGATGTCGATCATAGAAATAACTAGCTTTGTCTGGGTGCTTGAAATACTGCACCTTCAACATTTTTATTTTTGGCCCTTCCTTATAATTAAAAATTGACTTGGCCTCTGCTCTTGTAACTTTTTGTTTTATGTCCTGCCATTTATCGGGACCTATCACTATTTCTTTTCTATTTCTCATCAGTTCTACAAACGAATCAGTCGTTGGCCCCAAATTTCTGTACACATTTACCATTTCACCCAATGAATGTGTAACTATTTCGAGGCTTTGTCTACTCTCAGCAGGTAGAGACAAAGCCACGAGATCTCTTTGCAATTTTGCATGAAGGCTTTCACACCTTTGTAAGGTGCATTCCGCCATGTTGGTTTCCCATGGTATATCAGTAATCTCGGCCGGATAAGTTGTGCTGGGTTGACAACCTTCTTCTTGAATGTAGCGGGCTGCCCTGCGTCTATTTTGACCACTAGTTCGAACATTTTCGGCCTCTGCATCAATATATATATAATTTTGTATATTAGAAAAAACACGTGTAAAAAAATTTGTACAAATTTAATGAAAAAATATTGAAATTGATGGCAACCTTGATGTTGTTGGTTAACATCTTCTCTAACATAACCCTGCTGAGAACCAGACCCAGAATGACGCTGCTAAGAACCAGACCCAAAATGACCCTGTTGAGAACTAACAGCCGTTGATTGGCCTTCGAGGGAATAAATATCACCCTCTTCACGCAACCTGCTACCACTCATACCTCGATTGGTTGAACCATGGCCACGCTCCATGGATGGAGTAGAAACCCTTCTCCTCTTACCTCCTAAAAATTAAAATATGAAACTTATTAACAACTAATTTAACTCACAAAGTTAATAAAAATCAATTCCATATGTACACACATGTATGGAGATTTAAGATTATATTTAAATACCATGAACATCCCCCGATCCCTGAACCTCCATATGGGATTCAACTAATCTTCGTTGTTCATCCTCCATGATATATATATCTATTGGTCGACATTTACACAAAATACATTTCAGAAAATCAATTTTTAATTTAGTGTCCACAAATTATGTAGAACACAACTTTCAAAGCAATAATTGACGTGTGAAACTAAATTTAATCAAAAAAGAAATTATAAAAATGATAAGTTCACCAAATTGTGCTTTACATGGTGGGAGCACACTTGGTATAAAATTTACCACTTATACACTTTATTTTGTGGGAGAAATGACACATGTACATAGTTTACCTTAAATTTGTTGTGTTTTATAGATATTAAAATGAATAACTTCTATTTAGATCCATTCTAGAGATTGACTGTAGGGGCATTTACTAGATATGTCACCTTTCATAAAAGATGAGATCCAGAGGCTACCTAGCCCTTTACAGACTCTACCTATAGAACTTGTAGAAGTAAACACTAGAGGCATTAACAATATCAAAGAACGTTTTCATGCTCAGACATGGGAATGTGTCTCTTTCCCTACGCAAAAAAATAGTTCAAGGTAGTTAATCTTCATACACACGTCATCAAGCAGGTCAATGTGATCATCCCCAACTTACTTTTCATGAAATTAGGCTTGGAATCCTCTACAACCTGGTGGATGGAGTTGAATGGGAACTAGGTCAAGGCCTTTACAAAATACATGCTAATGAATAACACTTACTAGGTTATGCCAACAAATAAAGTGGGAGAAATTTTTTCTCCTCGAGGTTATCCAATTGGGTGTGTAATACCAACTTCACCCATTTCCTAACAAGTTTCTCTCTTAGGTTACAAATGTCTTCCACCTTATTAGTTATATATTTTTCAATTTCCCATGGATTCCTTGAATTTTTTCTCCTACCATCTCCCTCTCTCACTCCCAAAATTATTGTCATCAAACATGCCCCATTGAGGATCTAGAGCAATGTTTGCACTATACTTAGAATTGTCATTGTTGCTAATTGAAATTGGAGTCATGTATACTAGATTGCTTGCTTAAGTGGCTCTTACTTGGACAATATCCTGAGATGAGTTTGACATGATGGTCATATGAGGTTGGTAGCTACTTGGTGTAATTTTCCTTAAATCTTCAAAAAAACAGAGCAAAAATGTCATTTTCGATCATTTTTTATTAGCTTCTGCATACAACAGATGTTATCAAAATTGCAACACAATCATGTTCCATGAGCATGAATTATGAATGTCGCAAGCCAAATTGCAAGGAAATTTGCATTCATTTTAGGCAAAAGAAGACTATGACATTAAGGTCCATGCTAGAAAAAATTATGCAAATAAGGTTGCTAAGTCTTGATACATCATGCAACATCGTGCTAGCTTTGCTCGTAGAAGAATGTTTTTGAGGAGAAATTGAATTCTTTCGACTTATTTTTGGCATTGAAGTTTGAAATAGTAGTTTTGATGACTCCATTGATAACCTTGTTGAGGAATTTGATGCACACAATATTGACTTTGAAGATGGTTTAGAAGATGTTGAAGAAGTTGTAGATTTTGGTGTTGTCACTGAATGTTTCTTTGTTGTTGGACTTGATCAAGACACAATTTAACTTTATGAGCAGATTGAAGACCTTGAAGAGGTTTTAGATTTTGTTGTTCTCACTAAAGGTTTTTGTCTAGTTTTGTTTCTTAAACCATCATTTCCATAGGAAATTTTTGGTGAATAGATTCTTGACCTTGATGAGAGGATATGATACCTTGAAGAGGCTACATCTTTTGGTGATGTCACTAATTGTTTCTCTATTATTATGTTTGTTAAACATCTCGCTTAGGGTGAGGCAACTCCACATATATTGTACAGTTTATGGGACAAAAATAAATATGTAGAAATATTCACTTGGTTTTTATAATTGGATAGAAGAATGACTTAACATGACCTTGTATGTCTTCTCGTTTTAGAGCTCAAATTTTTAGGAAGGATTTAAGTATCCACCTTTCAAGAATCACTAGAAGAGGTTGATAAAGAATATAGTAAGACTAAAAACTAACCAATGATGTAATAAATGGATTTCTTGGGAGGTAGATTGGCATAAGGACTTTTGGTAGCTAGAAATTTTCCAAATAAGTGAATGTATTTGAAAACCAAACTTCTAGTTTATTTTGGTTTAGACAAGGTCTAGAATTTGAAAAGTGAATTCCCTCTTTCTTCCTCTTACATGTCCAATGATCAGAATCTGGATTGAGGGAAAATATTTTCCTAGAAATAAAAATTTTGCATTTTATAAATGTGTAAACATGAGTTTTTAAAATATAATTAACTCATAAATTTCTCACAAAATACACTTAAAGCTTGACACATAAACCCCTTCCCAATTGGCTAACTTTAGACGATCCTAAACATATTTTTATTTAACTAATGAGGGAGATAGCCCAACAAAACTATTTTGTCCATATTCAAATCAAGTTGGTATCAAAGTACAATTTAGCTCATTTTAGTCAAGGTTAGTTAGAAGAATTAGCTATTGGTTTCTGTCTTCAATTTCCTCTGAAAATGAATGTGTATGTGCTTTTGAGAGACACACTAGAGGAATAAGGTCCAAATTTTTGATGAAAATGTGCTATGAAAGTAAAGGGTTAAAGGCAAACATGTACAAGGCATAGTTGAGCCAAATGTTGTTGAGGAAGGGCCTAATTATTTGGGTCTTAACCATGGAAAACATGATGGAGAATGCTCCAAAGCCAAGGAGGCACATGAAGCTATTCCAAGAAGGAATTTTATTTCGTGTTCATTACCTCAAGCTTGTGAAGTTTGTGTTCATGATGAATGGAAAAGCTTGACACCCACTTTGCAAGAAGATGTTAATAAACATGCAGCTAATGAGAATGTAAAAGAAGAGGATGTTGAAAGCTCTATCTAGTCATTGAATTCATTGCTAGTATTCAGAGGAGAGCCACTACGTCATCAAATTCACCTCCTCAAGAAGGCGACAACGGTGAATGTTCAAGGTATAAATTTTCCTTTAATCAAATTGCTTTTGATTATGATAAACATGGTAAATATTCACATAATATATAGAAAATAACTTGCACATGTTCCTTTTGTGGTTTGAATAACCATAATGTTTATAGATGTTGGAAGAAGATATCCATGCACATTGAAACTTTCTAAATAAATGAGGCAAAAATTCAAAGGCCCATTGGACAAGGAAAATGATGTTGAAAATAAGATGCAATTGTTTATTACTCATTGCCATAATAAAGGTCACCTTGTAGACAAGTGTTGGACTTTGTATCCAACAAGTCATCCACAACATTTGAAGAAGGTGGAAAGAGATAATGACAAGAATGGAAAAGAGGATTCCAATCCCTCCCTCTCCCCTCGCTCCCTCCCTCTCCCCCGCTCTCCCTCCCTATCCCTCTCCCTCTCACCCTCTCCCTCCCCATCACTCTCTCCCTCCATCCCCCTCTCTCTCTCCCTTGCCTCCCGCCTCCCTCTCTCTCTCTCTCTCTCTATCTCTATCTCTCTCCCTCTCTCTCCCTATCTTCCTCCCTCACTCTCTCTCTCTCCGCCCCTCTCTCCCCCCACCTCTCTCTCTCTCTCTCCCTTGTCCCTCTCTCTCTCGTCGCTTTCTCTCTCTCTCCCTCTCTCTCTTTCCCTCTCTCCCTCTCCCTCTCCTTCCCTCTCTCTCTTTCCCTCTCCCTCCCTCCCTCTCTCGCTCTCTCCTTCTCTCTCTCCCTCTCCCTCTACCTACTCCCCCCCTCTCTCTCTCTCTCTCTCTCTCTCTCTCTCTCTCTCTCTCCCTCCCTTGCTCTCCCTCTCTCTATTTCTCCCTCTATCTACCTCCCTATATCTCCCTCGCTCCCAAATCTCCCCGCCTCCCACTCCCTCCCTCCCTCCATATCTCTCTCTCTCTCTCTTTCTCCCTCTCTCACTCCCTCTCTCTCTGTCTCTCTTTCCCTCTATCCCTCCCCCCCTCTCTCTCTCTCCCCCTCCCTCTCTTTGTCTCTCTCTCTCCCCCTCTGCCTCCCTCTCTCTCTCTCTCTTCCTCACTCCCTCTCCCTCTCTGTCTCTCTGTCTCTCTCTATCTCTCCCTCTCCCTGAGCCTATCCCCCTCTCTCTCTCTCACTCCCTCCCTCTCCTTTTCTCCGTCTCTCTCACACACTCTCTCTCTCCTCTTATTTATATTGAGTTTTAAATATAAATAAAACTCAAAATCATAAATATCTGCTCTAATAAAAGTATAATACATTCTATATATATATATATATATATATATATATATATTTTTAAATATCGAATTTGAAAGAACACATTGACCATACTTTATTTAAAAGATATATAATAAAAAGAAAAATATGTGAATGGATAAAAGAAGAAAAACCATAGTTACAATAAAATATAACTTAAAAATTAATTCATATGGAATAAACAGAGAAAAGATAAATTTATTGTAAGTAAAACCCATAATACATAACCGCATATACACTTAGAAAGAACAAAAATGCATGAAAACATCTTCATATAGCACGTAAACGATAGAGAAAATGAGGAGTACAACTTAGATGAGTAAAGAAGTACCACTACATCTTTTTCATTATGGGTGATATAAAACGCCGTTCATATGAATCGAGGAAAACATATTGATGGCCATGTAGTATCCTATCCTACCCATGTTACGTTTGACATTCATTTCAACAATTATTTGCAATCGTTTTGTTTTTTCTATATAATTATGTGCTACTTGTTCCTTTAAGCGTAACGTAATTGAAAGTATTGATCGCATGACAGTATCTTATTGCCTTCATTTATTCCATGTTGGCTACAACTGTTAGTAAATATGTTACATGCAGATAGCGTTTTCACAGAGTTATGCTCCATGAAAATAGATATGCTCAGAAAGGTGGAACATCATGAGGTTATCATGAATCTACTCTACCAAATCTGGGAATAGAAAAGACAGGCACGACATGGGCATGGGCATGGCAGGGAAAAGTGTAAAGAACGAAATTCTAGCAAACAACCTCCAGCAAATCCGTTAGCCAACCATTATCAACTTCAAGCATAGAAGCATACCATTGGATTCTATGATTTTTAAGGGAAACCAAGTTCATCTGAACCAAATATAAGAATCATTGAAATATTTTTTTTTCTTTTAATGTCGCATGCAATTTAAAAGTGGAGAAAACATTTTGACATGACGACAATATTTCTACTGCAGAGATCATCTTAAATTTTAAATTTCCTTCCAGAACTTGATGCTGTAGTGACAAAAGATTGGCTTAAATGGTGATTAAGGAGAATTAAACGGAGTAGAAGTGAATCGTTTGCAAAAGAGAAAAAAATAATAAAATCTGTGATGCAGTAAACAAAAACAATAGCTATCATATTTCAAATTAGCCAAAATTTTTCGGTAACTAATGACAAATCAATGAAACAGAAAAGCCAAGAAATGCTGGCTTCCCATATTGAATGAAACAGAAAAGCCAAGAAATGCTCGGTTCCCATATTCAATGAAAAAGAAGCATAGCCTAGCTAGGGTTCCCATATTCATATGTAAACAGAAGCATCTCCTAGGTAGGAAGCGGAGTATGCAAACATAGATCTAAGTATGGTGTTATTAACTCT
The DNA here is from genome assembly GCA_034641835.2 of Pinus albicaulis. Classification (NCBI taxonomy): domain Eukaryota; kingdom Viridiplantae; phylum Streptophyta; class Pinopsida; order Pinales; family Pinaceae; genus Pinus; species Pinus albicaulis. The sequence continues at coordinate 61,715 of JAXQQM020081786.1, read as the reverse complement.
AATTAGAAACATCTTTGCAAACAGAAATTTGTTATATGAGATTAACCTAATAAATTTAATTCAACAATCCTTGTAACTCTTTACCATTAAAATTATAAAGACCTATTTCAACACTGAAAAAATATTCAAATATATCCTTCAACTTAAAAAATTCATTGAAATATATCCCTCAATTTCAAAAAAAAATATCAGCGAAGTGTATAAAGAACTATTTGAACACCAAAATCTTTAACTGTATCCTACAACTTCAAAGAAATCAATGAAATATATCCTTCGATTTCAAAATAAATTCAGTGAAGCATTTAGAAAAAGAGAATAGCATAGGCAATTTGTCCTTACCTTCATAGCATTGATTGCAGCTCACGCTTTGTCCATACAGCCGATGGTCTAAAATGGCGAAAACTTGGAACTCTATCTTGTGATAAATATCCTTCCTCAATGTTACCTCTCAAACGGTGGAACATGTGCACCAATGGCACCTTATTCAAAAGAAAATCCTCAATGGACTATTGGGTGCCCTCCACCAAACCTAACCCACCATGGACTCTCGTTGCCGCTTCCAAACACAACGAGATTCTTCCCATTATACACATATAAACAAAGAGCGCAGGAAGCTGCATGGGAGAGAAATGGAGAGACATATATCTGATGAAATTCAGATATATGCATTTAAATTTAAATTGGATTTCAACTTGAAAGCATGAAACCACAATGAATTTAAATTGCATTTCAACTTGAGGCTTCTTTTAGAACGAGCTTTTCTGCATATTCTGATGAAATTCAAATTTCAAAATTGCATTTCAACCTTAGGATCAGCCTTTTTACAATGAGATTTTGTGCATCTCTTGTATTCTAACGGTAAAGTTTCAGTAATTGCTTCTATGGTGACCGCTACAACGTTCATATTTCAATTTAAATTGCATTTCAACTTGAGGCTTCTTTTAGAATGAGCTTTTTTGCATATTCTGATGAAATTCAAATTTCAAAATTTCATTTCAACTTTAGGATCAGCCTTTTTACAATGAGATTTTTTGCATCTCTTGGTTTCTAACGGTAAAGTTTCAGTAATTTCTTCTATGGTGACCGCTCCAACGTTCATATTTCAATTTAAGTTTCATTTCAACCTGAGGCTTTTCTTACAACGAGCTTTTCCGTACATTTTGACAGGAAACTAGATGAAATTCAAATTTCAAACTTGTGTTTCAACTTCAGGATTGGCCTTTCTACAATGAGTTTTTGTGCATCTTTTAATTCTTAAGGGTAAATTTTCAGTAATTGTCTGCTCCAACGTTCATATTTCAATTTTGTACACATGCAGCATTTTCATTAAAATTTGTTTGTATTATAGGTCAAACAGTTTAATTACAATGTTTGTGTATGGTTGGATTATGTTAAAAATAGCTCCAATCATGAGCCACGTCTTTCAACCAGCTCTTCCTTTTCCAACCATTCCAACTGGTTGCAAAAACAACTAATCTCTCAAGTTGTTCAAAGAGTGTTGCATTTGATTTTTTTTCTCTAATATGAATATTTTTTTTTATTTTTTAACCATTATAATATTTTAAATAAAACATTTGATTGCATTAACCATGTGAGATTAAATATTCAACCTGGCCTTTTAGAGAGCACATCATTTAGTATTGAATATGCTTTAAATTTTGAAGAATGGTACTAATTATTTTGGAAATATTATAGCTATATGTTTATTATTTTAATATTTAATATTTAATATCATAAAAAAATAACTAAAATTTTTAATCACCTTTTACTTCATTTATAAATTAAAAATATATATTTTTTTAGAAATATGTATATAAATATTTGGTAAAAACTAATAATATATTGAAAATAAAGTGAATATCTTTTATGTAATAAAATGTAGTTATGTTTGTCAAATATAAAATTGGTATATTTTTTAGAAATATGTATATAAATATTTGGTAAAAACTAATAATATGTTGAAAATAAAGTAAATATTTTTCATGTAATAAAATGTAGTTATGTTTGTCAAATATAAAATTGGTATTTGAGCACCTATTTGCAAGAGGTATAATCAATTGTATAAAAGCTAAATAATTTTTTTTTGTTCTTTTCAAATAATTTTCCAAAGTATGATTGAATTTTTATGATTAAAATTTTTGTGATATGTTTTATTTTCCAATATATATATTAATACTTTTACAATTAATAATAATATAAAATAAAATTATAATTTTTTTTTTATTATTTTTTTTGAATAATATTAGCTTATCGTAAGCTATGTGTTTTAATGTTTATTATGAATCAATGTTTATTAAATATTACCAATTCTTTAATTTAACTAACTATATTAATGTATATGTATTTCATAATTTGAAGACATACAATAGTCAATAGAAATTTAATAGTTTCTTTTAGTTTTATTCACCTTACATTTTAATTAATAGGATATTCATAACCATCATCACATGTTAAATTTGATGGGTCCTCCTACCTATCATAGAATTTTTTTAAGAAGATCCCATTTTTAAACAACCCTTCATATCACTTTTAGTATTTCCTTTTACCAGTTTTATCTAAGTTAAAAGAAAAAAAACATAATGTATACCTACAAATATTGAAGTGAATGCACTTAAACTTTGAATAGATTAGCTTGAAAAATAATGTGCCATTGCTAAAATAAATTTCCAATGCTTCATTAAATAAATTTCCCAAAGAAGAGTCTGCTACTCATGAGGCTCAGTTAAAGGAGGAGCCTCATCTTGCACAAATTCCATGGAGAAGGGAACATATTTCATGGAAATCGAACATTCTGAGAAAATTCCATGGAGGAGTCCGAAGGTGAAAATGTGAAGCTGGGTTACACTTTTTGCCCTTTTTGAGAAAAAAATTTCATTTTTTTCGATTCTTCAACTTTCTGCAAACTATAAAAAAATTTCTGTGTAGAATTTCATTTTGTGATAAAATAAAAGTTGTGAGAAATTTTGTTAGCTTTCCATTACTTATTTTTTGAAATTTTTTTATGTAGATTTGATATGTCAACTTAGCGTTTCTTTGAGTGTGTGTTTCTTAACAATCAAAGAATTCATAAGAAGTCATGTTATGACACAATGTTGTATTCATTGAAAATTTGTGTTTTTGAAAAAACAAATTGTGTTACAACAATCTAGACAGAGTCTACTTTGTTTTCGTCATATTTACAAAGCCAATGGATGCATATCATAATTACTAGAATTTTTTGAACTGGTCCAATACGAAAAACTGCGTATTTTGGATATGTTTCGCGTCGCAAGAAATTTCTTAATATATAAGTTATAAACTAAAAATCTAAAAGCTACCCATTAGAGACAACGGACCAATGTAATGCCCCATAATTTTTTCAATTTTTTTTACAATGTATTTTGGGAGATACAAAATTTTGATTTCACTGAATCACAATGGCCCTCAAAAATTGCTTGCACCCATTTTATTAGAAAAATAATTAAAATTAATAAACGTTTATGAAATTCCATAAAAGTTATATTTCCTGAAAGTAGATTCAATTCTGAAAATGCTTGTCTTTTTTCTGACAATTAATTAACAACCTTTCATGGAGTTTAATCAGTCCAAAGTTTCAAAACCGTATTCAAAGACTGGTTTTTGTGTAATTGGTGACGCGTGATTTCAGCCGAACTTTTGATCCAAGTTCGGCCGAACTATGTTTTCCACCAAAGCCTTGTTAAATCTAACGTCTTAATAGTTCGGCCAAACTATTGTATAACTCTCCGTCGGCCAGAAATTTTTGCAGAGCCCCCTACTAAAACACATTTCACGGCAATATAAATTGCTGCGAAATGATTCACAATTTTCGCACATTTCACACACTTCATCTCATTTTACAAAGATCTTGGTTTGGGTTCCAAAAATTTTCTTCAAAGTTTGGGTTTAAGAGAATTTCTTGGAAGCAAATTGATTTTACAAAGAATTGTTTTGGGTTTAAAGAATTTTTTTGGAAGACATTTCTTAGAGGTGGCGTGATTTAAAAAATTTCTTGGACGTACATTCAAAAGACATTTCTTGGAGGTATGTACGTGTTTTGAGTTGAAGTCAGTCTTTTGAGCTTCGTTTCATTTTTATAAGACATTTTTCTCTCGAATTTTTTAAAGTAAGTGTTTTGGATTGGAGTATGTATTTTTTGCAAAAAATTTACCCTGAATTTTTTTAAATTAAATCTTTTGTGATATTTTTTGTAACTGAGTTATTGTATAATTTTTTGAACTTCATACCCTATTATCATGGGAAATCAAAGAACTTGTGCGAGAAAATATGATCGAAAAAGAGACCCTGAGGCACGTAGAGAAGAGACGAGACAATATCGCAAAAGAAAGTTAGAAGCCCTCTCAAATATTGAAGAGGAAAATCAACCTCAAGTAGAAATTGAAGCAGGTATGTAAATGTAAATATTATGATCTATTGATATATATTTAAAATATTCCTAATGTAAAATGTGAAGCTTAATTTTTATTTGATGAACTAGTTTGAAAAATATTTTGTTTAATGTAAACAGACAGAGATATTCCTCAAAATATTGAAGAAAATCAACCTCAAGTAGAAATTGAAGCAGGTATGTAAATGTAAATATTATGATCTATTGATATATTTTTAAAATTTTCCCAATGTAAAATGTGAAGCTTAATTTTTATTTGATGAACTAGTTTGAAAAATATTTTGTTTAATGTAAACAGACAGAGATATTCCTCAAAATATTGAAGAATAAAATCAACCTCAAGCAGAAATTGAAGCAGGTATGTAAATGTAAATATTATGATCTATTAATATATTTTTAAAGTTTTCCCAATGTAAAATGTGAAGCTTAATTTTTATTTGATGGACTAGTTTGAAAAATATTTTGTTTAATGTAAACAGAGAGAGATACTCCTCAAAATATTGAAGAAGAAAATCAACCTCAAGCAGAAATTGAATCGGGTATGTAAATGTAAATATTATGATCTATTGATATATTTAAAATTTTCCTATTATTTATTGACATATTTATTAATTTAGTTATTTATTGAATATGTACTATTTTTTCGAATATGTACAGATGAAATCACTATCGATAATGAGATGTTAGAAAATGTTGACACTCACACATATGGAGATAAAAAACCTGACCATGTTATACAATATCGTGTTAACTGCATTTTTGAAAAGTATTTCTTAAATGAGCAGGTGACAGTTCAGGCTCAAATGTTGAAAGGTCTCCTATCATTAAGGAAATTAAAAGAAGCTATGACACTACTGGGTATTCAAAAATCAACCAAAGAAAATAAAAATGAAGGAAGATGTGATAAAAATATGAGTAGTGCTATAAAGTCAATTAAGAGATCTAGAGAGAAAGATGTTTCAATTGTACATAGAGGAATACAGATGGCAATGGTTTCATCAAGTACTCAAGAGAATCATTTGGTAACATCTATGGCACGAGCACTGGGAACCTCGTGAAAAAATTTGCACAAACATCGAAAATTGCGGCTGCAAATAGATGTAAATGATGAACTCGCTTGTTGGAGAGCTATTTGTAGGCAACCATACAAAGATAGACTTGGAGAAAATGTTAAAAAAATAATATATGAATATTGGAAGAACAATTCACGTGTTTCGCCAACTGCAAGGCATGTGATGCGAAGAAGAATAGCACGAAATCAGTACGAAGAACATGAAAAATATTTCTTGGAAACCACTCAGATAGAGTTATTCAACAAGTTCAAATAAGAGAATCGTCAAATTCATGTTTCACTCAGTGCTTTTGTTCAACAAAAACCATGGTATGTAAAACCTATCACCGTACGCGACACTTGTTGCTGCCGTTATCATGTGGAATTTGAGTTATATTATGACACATTCCTTGATTTCGGTAGAACATTATGGAAGGATTCACCTCCTCCTTCCACTATCCGTGATTTCATATCTCAAATTCTATGTGAAAGAGAAAGCAATGAACTATTTTACAAAAAGAAATGTGTTGGTAGTAAAAAATGCGATGTTTGTGGAAATTTGACTAAATTTCAAAACAAATATCGTATTGATATAAATGATCAATCATTTTCCAACATGAAAGTGAAATGGAAGAGATATGAATATATCGATACATTGATTCAAGGTGCAAATAGTGTTAAAATAATTGAATTACTAGAAGACGAAATTTTTCTGATAGAATTTTTGAGAAAGTTTGAGGCAGAAATTTACAAATACACCAAGCATTCCCATAGAACTTGATGGCAAGACTTGCAATTCAAAAAATCTCGTGAAGTTTTTCCACTAGGGACCATTTTGTCAGTGATTGATTTTGCAGAAAATTACACATTTGTTGCACAAAAAGAAATTCAGAGTGAATACTATCATTATGACCAAGTCTTCATGCTCGTCCATATTCTATATAGACATGCTGAAAATAATGTCGATCATATAGAAAGCACGAGTGAAGATCGACATATCATTAAAGAATATCACTTTTATATCAGTGACGATCGTACACATGATACATGTTTTGTACAACATTGTTTTGGAAAAATTTATGATTCATTGAAAAATCGTGGAATAACATTCAATGAACATTGGATATGGTCAGATGGATGCGCAGGTCAATTCAAATATGCACGATCATTCTTTTGGTTGTGTTGTATTCATAAGAAAACCTGCATTAAACATTGTTGGAATTTCTTCGAGACTGGCCATGGAAAAGGAGAACATGACGGTGCAGGAGCATGCATAAAACGAGTACTTCGAAGATATCAAATGAACCACTCTGCACACCGACTTGTGAACGCTAAAGAAGTTGTTCAATGGTGCATCGCTGCTCTAAGCCATGAGAAAACCCCATCAAGAGAAGTGCGAAGGTACATTCAATTTAATTTATATTGAAAATCTAATTTTAAACATTGTACATTTATCATGCAATGATTATTTTTAATTGTATTTTGATATCATATTTACAAATTCTTTTTCTAATTTTCCATATAAAGGTTTTTCTGGCATATTGGAATCGGAGACGTAGATAGATCAATTGGAAATGACGTTGAAATAATAAAAGGGACTCGAAAATTGCATTCAATTCAAACAAATTTGTCCAAAAATGTGTTTGCATTGGATAAAAGAAAATATTCTTGTTTTTGTGATGTTTACATAGACAACACAAAATCCAATGACGTTTGTGAAAACAAAATGTATGTGAACGATTGGAAAGATACGGAGCTAAATACAAAGGGAAAAATGTCTGTTGCAATGTTTGAAGAAATGCAATTAGAGGAAACTACAATATCATCCGATGGTGATTGAGTTTCTGATCTTGTTAGAGAAGGTAACATTTGAATTACTTTCTAATGATTTAAAGATCTAGAAATAAATTTAAATATGCATAATTTTGTTAAATTTATTTTATTGTGCAGGAGATGTTTTTGCTGTAATTGCACCTATTGACAACGATGAAAATGTGAAGTATTATTTGATGCGTTGCACTAAACGAAAAATGAAATTATTACAAAACTATAATGATCACGGATTTCAATATGACAGAGGGTCTATTATACTGAAAGGTTATTTTTTCAGACAAACTCATCAAAGTGGAGACTTTTTTTACTTTGAAGACTATGAACCTAATTCCATAAGTTGTCAATATAGTCACTTGGTGTGTGCAGCACGCATAAAGTTGATATAAGTTCAATCAAAGAAAAAATCGAAAATTAAGAAATGGAAAATGTCAAAATCCGATCATGAACGAATTATTGAGGATGGAATTCCATTAGAATTTTTTTGAGTGAAGTGTACAACAATTTATTATCTTTGGATTAAATATGTTTTATAACTTCCAGTACTCAACTAAAAATTGAGCTTCTTATGTTATTTGTGGTTTGCACATGTTACAAATTGTTTGGGTACAAGCACGTGCTCTAGTATCAACTGAAAGTAGTTTTTCTATACATGTGCATTGATTAAAAATGTTATATGTATTGGATATATATATATATATTCTAGAATGAAATTAATTGTTTTTGTATATTAATTGTTCTTGTATATGTTCTCCGACCATATGGTACAAATTATTTCACTTTATTTTGTAAGGTCAGATTCGGTCCCCATATGGCCTAGCCTCCAAGGGACGAGATAACAAGTGGTTGTCCCCACTTGCCCGAATCTCAGCTTTTAAGTACAATTTTACTATTTATGGCAGGCATCTTACATGATGTCCTAGCCAAGGATAGATTCTCTTTGTTTCAAGTTTCTGGTAAAAGTTGTCACCGAATGACCTACTAGGATATTATAAATACTAGCTTTGTAAGATCATTTGGCATTCGGAAAAATTCGAAAGTCTTAGAGTCTATCTGAAGTTTAGTTTCCCTGCTCTGCATCTGCGAGAAGTTTCTCGATCTGCTTGCATCACGGTTAGTTGCATTGAAAAACTCTTTTTTCAATTAGAGCTCAATTGATACATGGTTAGTTGCATTGAAAAACTCTTTTTTCAATTAGAGCTCAATTGATACATGGTTAGTTGCATTGAAAAGCTATGTTCTTCCTATTGGAAAATTTTTCATTCAAACAAAACTACATGGAGAGATCAAAAGCAATCTTAAAATTCCAAATGTACTTCAACCATCCAAAAGGGATTTGTGCAACATTACTTGACATGCCATGCCAATTATAGTGATCAACTATCCAATAGAAACATTTAACATTATATACCACATGTGCCAAATGTAGATTGAAACCATCCAAAACTTTAAAATTTTAAAAACTTTTGATAATATATCGTGCAACATTAAAACATTAAACATCACATGTGAAATGTAGATTGAAACCGTTCAAAACTTGAGTTTAAAAAACTTTAAATTATATATAGATCATTACTTCACATGTCATGCCAATTATAGTTCAACTAGATCCAATAGAAACATTTAACATTATATACCACATGTGCAAATGTAGATTGAAACCATCCAAAACTTTAAGTTTTAAAAACCTTTTGATTATATATTGTGCAACATTAAAACATTAAACATTTAAAGTTCATTGAATATCACATGCAAAATGTAGATTGAAACCATCCAAAACTTGAGTTTTAAAAACTTCACATGCCATGCCAATTATAATTCAACTATCCAAAAAAAACATTTAACATTAAATATCACATGCCAAATGTAGATTGAAACCATCCAAAACTTTTAACTTTTAATTTAACAAAAAAATATAGATCACAACATTACTTCACATGCCAAATGTACTCCAAGCATCCAAAACTTAAATTTTAGAAACAAAACAAATTATAACACATGTCATTACATAACATGCCAAATGTAGTTTAGATGACAACATTAATTTATAGATGACAACATTACTTCACATTCACATGCCAAAAGTACTAAAACCATCCAAAAATTAAATAAAACAAATTATATTAACAATGTAATAAAATATGTCTAAAAATTGTAGATCTCACAAGTATCAAACTGTATCAAGTTTAACAAATTTTAAGACCATCTAAATCTTGAAATCAAATCTACAAATCATGTCCATCAAATAGAGACGGATCTAGCATCTTTCCTATCAGGGTCTCAATCCGCGCACTATCATGTGAAGCATCATGGGAAACCTACATACACAATGCACATGTACTTGAACATTAAAATTTGATGTTTTAAAAATGAGTGAGAATATATATATCTAGAAATTCATGTAAAAAACAAAATATAACAAAAAAATCATGCAATACCTCATGAGGTTCCCTCTCCATTTGATGAACAAGTTCCGCCGCCATAGGAACATCTGCAACGATAAACTGTACAATATACATGTACAATTAAATATATATTTATCAATTAAAAACTTTCAAATGAAAATGCATGTGTACATATATAAACTTATTTTCAATAATATTAAAAAAAGGAACTAAAGACAACTTGTTCAAATGTTGTGGATGTTCCTATCTCCGTCGCTAGAGTCCGCGGATTAAAGAAATCTTCTATAGGAACCTAAATTCAAAAATTTTAAATAATTAAAAATATCTCTCTCTCTCTCTCTCTCTCTCTCTCTCTCTCTCTCTCTCTCTCTATATATATATATATCTCAATTTTTAATGTAACTTTTTGAGTTAGAATATATATATATATATATATATAACTATTAAACATAAATTTTAAACTTGAGAAAAATTGTTCATATTTGTGGCTCATCTCCCAAGGAAGTAGAAGGTACATCTCCCAAGGAAGAAGAAGGTACCGCCATCCCAAAAACATCAGACGAAATCGGTACCTGTTAAAACATTTTATCAAATTATATATATACATACATGTACATGTGTGGCAACAATTATTTATTTTAGAGTCACTTAAAAAAAACTAACATACATGTGCCAACATATCATGATGGGCAGACCCATCTGCATCGTTTGAGCCAGAGGTCCCGAACGTAATATTAACATTTTCATCACGCATCATGCCTGAGAACTGCAAATGGTGTTTTAACATATAATCATACCTTTTTGTTAGATTAATGTACAAATACAAATAAATGTATACATGTGTACATACACATGTATTTATTACAAATTGTACACATGTATATGTAAATATAATTTCAAACCCTAAGGTCACTAACACATACCGTTCCGGTGCCCTCTTCCTCACGAAAAATTAGGTCTTGCAGACCATTGCGACAATTTATTGCATATTTTCGGAGATATTCAACATTCATGTTGTAAATCTCCTCATCTGTACGATAAACAAAATTGGCACGTGCATTTTCACGTGCTCTTTGTCGATTTAAGCAAATATCGACTCCACTCAATCTGCTATAAACATTGTCGATCATAACATCTCTTGCTTCACGACTTATTTGAGAAGTCGTATCCATCTCTGATCGCAGGGTTTTGACTCGAGACGGTCGACTCACCAATGGCGGCTCAGGGTGAGGCAACTCCACATCTCGCTTAGTGCCCTTATGTAACACCCCCAAGTTCTATGCTTTTCAAATTAGACATTTGAACATACATCCATAGGGGAGTGGACCCCAATGGATAATTATTATGTGGATATGGTTAACTACTTATTTATGAAAAATAAATAAAATATTGTGCATGCACTATGACCAGATGAGAAAGTGAGATCACATGCCTAATCCATGAGGTGATGGAAAAGGAAAAGACTTTCCCCAAAATCTTTCAAAAATCCTTGAAATAAATTATTTCTAATTTATATTTTTGAGGAAAAATCTAAATTTCCCCAATGAAGAGGAGTAGTTGGGAAGAGGTGAGAAAAAGCTGGAAAAGCTGAGGAAAAGCTTAAAGCAGCTTTAAAGAGTCCCAAAATGGGAAGCCTAGGCTAAACAGGAATAAAGCATCCTGAAATTCGGGACGCAGAATTGGAAACAGGCTTTGGGGAAAGCATAGCTTAAATAAGCTACTCCAGAACAGATTGAGGTTAGTCTGTTCTTGGAGGATCTCAGCTCGGGGGTGAGTTCTGGAGACAAACGAACTCTAAGGTTGGGTGGACTGGTCATAGTAGAGGTGTGCATGCATAAATTGGGAGATTTCTGTAAGTCTGCATTAAACATATCCATGTTTTATGAAATTGTGATGTTAGGGTTCATTATGCAGTTTATGAATTGTGATATTATGGTTCATTATGAAGTTTATGAATTGTCATGTTATGGTGCATTATGCAAATGTTAGATTGATTAATTGTTAAGTAATTCCTGTAATTGCAAACCAAAGCTATTGATAGCAGAGACAAATGGTTGGGTTGTATGGATGAGTATCTGGTAGTAATGAGGTTAGAGATGATAGATCAATTGAACAGCAAATCTAATAACCATGTATAGGTATAGCTTGCTATCTCTTAAAGAAATATTTAATTTCGGTGTATATAAACAGAAAATGTTAACAAAACAGTACCCATGAACAGCAAGTACCAAACAACTAAACCTATCATAACAATACTGATGGCACAGAATTCCCTGTAACCAATAACAGAAAGTAGGAAACAACAACCCTGTGATAGCAGTATGGGGTTCAGTATGTCAGCTGTGTTACAATGGAAAGAATTGTAAAATTTAGAATTTAAATTATTCTATTAAATGTAAGTGTAAACATATGAAAGCAGAAGTTGAATCCTAACTAAGGAAGATGAAATAACACTAGGAATTCTAAACTATCCAGTTCAGTATCCTCTACCACCATTTGATTGAAGCAAGATGATCTGTTTCCTAGTTTTCACATGGAACAGTTGAATCTGTACCAGAGTGTCACACATGTTGAATGTTGTAACAGTAAAATAAGGGGGAAATCCTATTGAATAATCTATTGGGTGATAAAAGGGTGTGTAAGGTAAGATTGTAAGCACATGTAAAATATACAATGAATAGAGCATTTGTTTACCGTCCATATAAACTGCTGGGAAAGCAGTTGGAGCAATGGAGGTTAACTGAGTATAGATAGAGGTATGCGAGGAGGCATATATCTATACCTCGATGCTGAAAATTTAAAATGTTGAAAAGTTATAAGGCCTGCAAACTGGGATGTTTGAGGAAGAGCCTAGTAATCATCCAGAGTTGGACAAAACTCTGAAAAGAAAAACCTGAGAAAATACAAAGTAATATATATATAGATATATAAGTCTACTAGATGGGCTGAGAAGAGGGGAGGTCAACCCCAAAATTTCTCATGGAAAATACTTATATTCCATGGCTGTCTATAAGTACATGAAAAAAAAATCTAACCCCGGATAACAGTCTGAAAATTGTAAATGAATCAGTATATAAACTATCAAGGTTATCTGGCGCATAAAGCGGAGAATATCTGAGTTATGTTATAAGTGTGTAGAAAGCTGGGTCTGGGAGACGTGACAAATGGTATCAGAGCCCAAGTTGAGAAAACTGGGCAAGTTATGTGCTCACTTAAAAAAAAAAAAAAAAATGTTGAGTTACTGTACATTGAACAATTTTCATTAAGGCTGAAGACAACGAAGAAAAATTTAATTTCAGACCTGAACTGATGATTTAATTTCCAGATTGCATATAACTATCCTTGGATTTGTTTTAGTTGAACAAATTTGAAGTTTTAATGAAGGATGTAGTCCATGCATTTAACAAAACTGGTCTAGTAGAAAAATTTTGAGTACTAGAGTTGCATGAGAGAAGGCTGGGAAGAACCATCTCCCAAAACCTCTAAATCTGTGATGGATTTAATCGGAGGATAGGTATCTTCCAGCATTTTTAATGAACTTCTAAAAACCAATCTAAGCTTTAAGTTTGCTTATGAGAAAGTAATTCTGGTAGAAAAGTAGCAGATGTTGCAGGAATTACAAGTCCAAATGCTATAATATATTATACAAAATGTAATGATACAAATCTGTTAAAGTGGAGGCCTAGAAAGATCTTCTTGAGAGTGGAAATCAATTGCCACAGAAACTTAAATATGAAGGTATTTAGTCTCTACAGATAATTAGTTCTTAACTTTCATTACATGTATATATACAAAAGTGAAAGTATATGCTAATATGTCTGCTAGAAAAAATAATTGCTTGATTTATATTCAGTCCTACTTTTAATAGAAGGAGCACCATGAGGTGCCCTTTGCTATTTTGCATGATTGAAAAATATTAGTATGCAGCATAGAATGAAAAAAAACTTTTAAACCTTGCTTGGTTTAAGCTCTTAGATACTTATATTCAATATACATAATAATATTGAATGAAATACTTATTTCAATGTTCAATAGAAAATTTGATATAGTAGTTCAATAGAAAAAATTAGGTAGGAGTTGCAATCTACTTCTACCCCATACTATAATCGAAATGGGACATATACATAAGAGAGAATTTTAGTATTGTATACTAAAGTAAAGAAAAAAAAAATTAAATGGTCTGATGTATGTGAGTACTACTTATATGATTCGATCACATCTATAAGTGTATGTATTTGATTCCCAATCTAGCCTTACTCCTTGAAACAATTATCATGGCAAAATAAATCATAATTAAAGTCCTTCAGTCGAGTACTATTCAATACATATAGGTGTACTTCAAGAGAAAAATAGAAAGGACTCTAGAACATGTATGGTGAATTCTTGTTAACCACAAAATAACGGTATACTATAGAAGGGTTATAGCAATCATAACAATGATGGAATATTTCGTGGTATACCTTCAAAATAAACATTAGTGCAAAGGAGAGTTCTATTATTAATGTATCACATAAATGGAACTTTCAACTACTTATAGATATATATATAGGCATTTAAAACACTTGGTATATATATTAACAAGGTTCGAGCAGCATGAAATTCCATTTTTTTGTCAACCTCAAGTACAAAGGAGCCACAGATATATGTATATGAATATTATAAAAAAATTCGGGTACCGTAGAGTACCGCCTCTTTCTTCGGCTTTGAAGTTCTTCAACTATCTCATGGCACTAACCGAACTTAAGACCTCCGGTTTATTTCTATTTTCGCCAACCAGCAAACAAACTTGAACCATGGCAAAATAATTGCAAACCCTATCGTTAGCGATTTATGTACGCAGAAAACCAGTACGAAAGATATATATATCTGTCAAATAATAAAAATAATCTTTGGAACATATAGAAAATCGCTATGGCGAGAAAAACGAGCGTTATGTAAGGAAAACAAATGCGGGTATGTATCACAAAACCGACTATATAAAGGCCGAGCGCAAATCAAGTAGCTCGTTCCACAGTAATGTTTACGCCGAGAACTAATGTTCACCATAACATAGACAGGAATATAAACGCCGAGAAATTCATACCAATTTGATGTAACTAGGGTTCTGATAGTAGCTATGATTAAAGACGAACTATAGGTATTAAAGGTAAAGCATATGAATGATTGAACGAACGCCCGGTCAAACTACAGAAATAGACGGCGAGTAAATTAAAACAAAATATTATACGTTGTTAACATGCTGAGAAATAAAATATCGCTTAGGTTAACAGCGAGTTCAGAGGAAGGTGTTGTAGGCAAAGAGTGTATTGCACATTGACGAGCCTGTTTAATATGGTATAAACCGAAACCAAACAGTGAAATATCTCGGTCAAATCAATGGCTAACAACCACAACCGGGCTGTGTAAAATCTGCCTGTAAATGACTGCAACAAAATTTTACATGTCAAAGAATTATGTTAAAACTCCCGGGGCAGCGTGACCACGCTGGGGAGGTATTATATCAGTATAAAAACAACAAACATTAAAATTGTGGAATTCGTATTTCCCAGAAATTATACCACCAGTGAGTCAAAAAGAACTGTTGATGTGGTATGAACTGACGCGTCCGATCACATTGGACTCTCGCGCATACCTTTGATGGTGGGTTGCGCTAACTATAGACACATACAAATATGAAAACCTATGAGGTGCGAGGGTTCTGATGACCGGCGAATCGTAATGTCGGAGATGCCTGCAAATGATAGTCACATATTAGACGCAGGAACAACCACCTCAGAAAACAATACATTCACTAGTTCACGTCTAGGGTATTTCAGAACGAATTGCAGAACTGGGGTAAGAACAGAAGAAAGATGGAAATGCTCCAGGGAGAACAGGGTAGACCTCTGTCCCGGTGAACCGATGGAGACGCTGATCTCCTGCCCCCTCTGCGTAACAAACAACAGATGATTAGATACTGTAATGAGGATATACAGGAGTAAGGAAATATAAGACCATGGGAGATAAGCAAGATCAAACCTTAAACCTCCCTGTACATCAATCTTCTCGTAGACTAACTGAAGGGGCCGAAGGGAGACCAGGATAATCTCCGAGAGAGAGAAAAAAAAACAAAACAAGACAAATAACCCAGACAGGAACCGGTCCATAGATCGATTTAAATGTATCCGGTTAAAAACCCTTGGAAACCCTAAATTTCCTCTGGCCGAAAATCTTCAAGAAAACGCCGAGGTGGATGAGCCAACGCAGTATGTTGGCCAGAGGGTACCAAGTGGTGTTAAGGGGGTGCAGAGAAATTAAGGCATCGTAGGCCTGTAGGTGCAGAAGTAAACCTAGATCGAAGGCAGCGCTCGGTACCCTCGTACTGGGTCTGACAGTGAAAAACCACCTGTCAAATGCTTGCTGAACCAGGTTCCCAATTCACGCGTCAACTATCTGAACCGATCCGGTGTAGGCGGCGCAGGTAATCCATACCCGGTACGAGTATGGAGTACTCGGCGTATGGGATCACTGCGTAGGTATGGGCCGTTCACATCAGAAACAAATTAGTACTAGATGAACTGAATCCGGAAGTAATAGGCTTACATCTACGCCGCGGCCAATCTGACAACCATATGGAACGGATACACCTGCACACACAAACGAAGATTAGGGTTAGACTCGTATTACCAATATTCCAGACTACATGCATGCATACCAGAGAAGCAAGCGCTGAAACCATACAACCGTCAATCTATTAAACCTAACCTAAGTTTAAATACCGTCTGGGGAGATGAAAACGGTTTTCCCAAAAGAATAGCACCATGCAGTTAAAGATATGCGTATGCCGGAGTTAATATGCAAGAGCGCGCACTTCAGTAGGGTTAAAAAGGTGAATGTATACCTACTAGGTATAGGTATGGATGGTTTAAAATGTCGATATGCGCATTATCCAAAGGAAAAGATAGATGCGTTATCTATGCAATTACACATATGGTAGGCGGTGGATATAAGTGGTTGATCAAATTTCATATAGGTATATGTATTGACCGATAGGGGTATATAGAGGTTTTAAAAAAATACATATAGATAAGTGATATCTATCGACGTGCGCCTTCACGTCCTAGGATAAAATGGTAATATAATGTATCAAAGAATATGCTTTATATATATATGGAATTTATATATATGGTGGAAGTATATGTGCTATATATCTATGGGAATATATATATATGTGAAATATTTCATTTCATGAAGGTAAGATATCTATATATACATGGGAGTATATATATATATATATATATGTGAAATGGGAAATATTTTATTGTATGTAGGTAATATATAGATATATATATGTGGGAATAATATATATAGGTGATAATATATATATATGTGAGAAATTTACATGCGCTTAAAGGTTCACCGCCGAATATTGTGATATATGGTGTAAATAGATGGAACACATAGTTATGTGAACTCCAAAATATGGTCAAGAGGTTAGGTCCTCTATAGATATAGATGTCTTATATATATATATATATATACATGCATTGTATAGGTATGCCAGGAAACCTATACTTCTATTGTGTCTAAGAATAATACCGCTTATTTACACCATGGCTTATGAAAATTAGAAATATAGTGTGATAAAGCGTACGAAAGGAGAATTTAATGTTTATAGACAGGGATAATGGGAAAGAAAACATGAATATGTCACATCGGTAATAAGTGCATGTGGGACATCTATAGACGAGTTATATACCCATACATGTGCATGTAAATAAATTATCAAAGGTTAGATATATGGATATATGTGACATAAAACATGGGTATGGAATAGGTGTTTATATATATATATATATATATATATATATATATATATATATATATATATATATATATATATATATATATATATATATATATATATATATATATATATATATATATAGCCCTAGCAAAGGATGTAGAAATATATATATGGGGTACTTATATGTATAAAGGTTATGCATAGAGTTATGCAAATTTTATTTATCCCCTAATAGAAAACCCTGTAAGTTTAGGTATTCGCTTACTTGGCTGGAATAATAGAGATGAATTCTATTATAAATTATTGACTTAACAATAGCTGAAACCATCTCAACTGTCCTTGTATTGGTTCAAATAAAAACTTTATACGTCCATCACAAAGGAAAAATGTAAGTTGGTACGAAGGTATAGTACATTAAATAAGAAAAATTTAAGGAGTATTAATTAAACTCTTTGGATTATATATATAGTCTGGTGGATATATATATATGCGGTGGATTTTATATATATGTGGTGGATTGTATTTATATATATTGTGGATTATATATATATAGAGTGGTTCTATATATATATGAAAAAGAGTGGAGGATTTAAGGATATGAAATATAATGGTTCATATAACAAAGAGCTTTATAAAGAAAATTTTATATGTTTCCCTTTATTGGAATATATATACAATGTGGTGGAATTGAGGATAAATTAAAAAGAAACAAATTGCACGTGGGACATAAGTTAAAATCTACAAGTAACATTATAAATATAGGCGATCTGGTTATATGTTATAATGTTAACCTTGTTGAGTTGTATGAATATACTATCTTCATACATGTTAAGTTATTTCTCAAACTTTATAACCACGGAATTAAAGGAGAAAAAAATAATTCACTGGGGATTATTAAAAGTGAATTCACCTTAAAAGCTGCAAGTACAAGGGAAGGACATATTTTATCATATGGCTGAATATTATTGCTCTAATTATGGTTAAAGGAGTAATAAATACTATGGTGGTAGAATAAGTGGTCCCAGTAGAATGTGAAGAATTTTTTTTTTTTGAAAATGTATAAATTGTGGTAATTCTTTGAAAAGGGGAAAATTGTGTCAAATTCTATTTTGACATTTGGGTCATCATTCCATGGAAGCCTTCCAAAGGCCGCAAGATGTCGATCATACAAATAACGAGCTTTGTCTGGGTGCTTGAAATATTGCACCTTCAACATTTTTCTTTTTGGCCCTTCCTTATAATTAAACATTGACTTGGCCACTTCTTTTGTAACTTTTTGTTTTACGTCCTCCCATTTATTGGGACCCATCACTATTTCTTTTCTCTTTCTCATCGTTTCTACAAATGAATCAGTCGTTGGCCCAATATTTTTGTACACATTTACCATTTCACCCAATGAATGTGTAACTATTTCAAGGCTTTGTCGACTCTCAGCAGGTAGAGACAAAGCCACGAGATCTCTTTGCAATTTTTCATGAAGGCTTTCACACCTTTGTAAGGTGCATTCCGCCATGTTGGTTTCCCATGGTATATCAGTAATCTCGGCCGGATAAGTTGTGCTGGGTTGACAGCCTTCTTCTTGAATGTAGCGAGCTGCCCTGCGTCTATTTTGACCACTAGCTCGAACATTTTCGGCCTCTGCATCAATATATATAAAATTTCATATATTAGAAAAAACACATGTAAAAAAATTTGTACAAATTTAATGAAAAAATATTGAAATTTATGGCAACCTTGATGTTGTTGGTTAACATCTTCTCCAACATGACCCTGCTGAGAACCAGACCCAGAATGACGCTGCTGAGAACCAGACCCACAGTGACCCTGTTGAGAACCAGCAGTCGTTGATTGGCCTTCGGGGGAATAAATATCACCCCCTTCCCGCAACCTGCTACCACTCATACCTCGACCGGTTGAACCTTGGCCACGCTCCATGGATGGAGTAGAAACCCTTCTCCTCTTACCTTCTAAAAATTAAAATATGAAACTTATTAACAACTAATTTAACTCACAAAGTTAATAAAAAATCAATTCCATATGTACACACATGTATGGAGATTTAAGATTATATTTAAATACCGTGAACATCCCCCGATCCCTGAACCTCCATATGGGATTCAACTGATCTTCGTCGTTCATCCTCCATGATATATATATCTATTGGTCGACATTTACACAAAATAGATTTCAGAAAATCAATTTGTAATTTAGTGTACACAAATTATGTAGAACACAACTTTCAAAGCAATAATTGATGTGTGAAACTAAATTTAATCGAAAAATAAATTATAAAAATGATAAGTTCACCAAATTGCGCTTTACATGGTGGGAGCACACTTGGTATAAAATTTACCACTTATACACTTTATTTTGTGGAAGAAATGACACATGTACATAGTTTACCTTAAAGTTGTTGTGTTTTATGGATATTAAAATGAAGAACTTCTATTTAGATCCATTCCAAAGATTGATTGTAGGGGCATTTACTAGATATGTCACCTTTCATAAAAGATGAGATCCAGAGGCTACCTGGCCCTTTACAGACTCTGCCTATAGAAATTGTAGAAGTAAACACTAGAGGCATTAACAATATCAAATAACGTTTTCATGCTCATACATGGGAATGTGTCTCTTTCCCTACGCAAAAAAATAGTTCAAGGTAGTTAATCTTCATAGACACGTCATCAAGCAGGTCAATGTGATCATCCCCAACTTACTTTTCATGAAATTAGGCTTGGAATCCTCTACAACCTGGTGGATGGAGTTGAATGGGAACTAGGTCAAGGCCTTTACAGAATACATGCTAGTGAATAACACTTACTAGGTTATGCCAACAAATAAAGTGGTAGAAATGTTTTCTCCTCCAAGTTGTCCAATTGGGTGTGTAATACCAACTTCACCCATTTCCTAACAGGTTTCTCTCTTAGGTTACAAATGTCTTCCACCTTATTAGTTATATATTTTTCAATTTCCCATGGATTCCTTGAATTTTTTCTCCTACCATCTCCCTCTCTCACTCCCCCGAATATTGTCATCAAACATGCCCCATTGAGGATCTAGAGCAATGGTTGCACCATACTTAGAATTGTCATTGCTGCTAATTGAAAAAGAAGTCATGTATACTAGATTTCTTGCTTAAGTGGCTCTTACTTGGACAATATCCTGAGATGAGTTTGACATGATGGTCATATGAGGTTGGTAGCTACTTGGTGTAATTTTCCTTAAATCTTCAAAAAAACAGAGCAAAAATGTCATTTTCGATCATTTTTTATTAGCTTCTACATACAACAGATGTTATCACAATTGCAACACAATCATGTTCCATGAGCATGAATTATGAATGTCGCAAGCCAAATTGCAAGGAAATTTGCATTCATTTTAGGCAAAAGAAGACTATGGCATTAAGGTCCATGCTAGAAAAAATTATGCAAATAAGGTTGCTAAGTCTTGATACATCATGCAACATCATGCTAGCTTTGCTCAGAGAAGAAGGTTTTGGAGGAGAAATTGATTTCTTTTGACTTATTTTTGGCATTGAAGTTTGATATATAGTAGTTTTGATGACTCCATTGATGACCTTGCTAAGGAATTTGATGCACACATATTGACATTGAAGATGTTTAGAAGATGTTGAAGTTGTAGATTTTGGTGTTGTCACTGAATGTTTCTTTGTTGTTGGACTTGATCAAGACACAATTTAACTTTACGAGCAGATTGAAGACCTTGAAGAGGTTTTAGATTTTTTTGTTCTCACTGAAGGTTTTTGTCTGGTTTTGTTTCTTAAACCATCATTTCCATAGGAAATTTTTGGTGAATAGATTCTTGACCTTGATGAGAGGATATGATACCTTGAAGAGGCTACATATTTTGGTGATGTCACTAATTGTTTCTCTATTATTATGTTTGTTAAACATCTCGCTTAGGGCGAGGCAACTCCACATATATTGTACAGTTTATGGGACAGAAATCAATATGTAGAAATATTCACTTGGTTTTTATAATTGGATAGAAGAATGACTTAAAATTACCTTGTATGTCTTCTCATTTTAGAGCTCAAATTTTTAGGAAGGATTTAAGTATCCACCTTTCAAGAATCACTAGAAGAGGTTGATAAAGAATATAGTAAGACTAAAAACTAACCAATGATGTAATAAATGGATTTCTTGGGAGGTAGATTGGCATAAGGACTTTTGGTAGCTAGAAATTTTCCAAATAAGTGAATGTATTTGAAAACCAAACTTCTAGTTTATTTTGGTTTAGACAAGGTCTAGAATTTGAAAAGTGAATTCCCTCTTTCTTCCTCTTACATGTCCAATGATCAGAATCTGGATTGAGGGAAAATATTTTCCTAGAAATAAAAATTTTGCATTTTATAAATGTGTAAACATGAGTTTTTAAAATCTAATTAACTCATAAATTTCTCACAAAATAAACTTAAAGCTTGACACATAAACCCCTTCCCAATTGGCTAACTTTAGACGATCCTAAACATATTTTTATTTAACTAATGAGGGAGATAGCCCAACAAAACTATTTTGTCCATATTCAAATCAAGTTGGTATCAAAGTACAATTTAGCTCATTTTAGTCAAGGTTAGTTAGAAGAATTAGCTATTGGTTTCTGTCTTCAATTTCCTCTCAAAATGAATGTGTATGTGCTTTTGAGAGACACACTAGAGGAATAAGGTCCAAATTTTTGATGAATATGTGCTATGAAAGTAAAGGGTTAAAGGCAAACATGTACAAGGCATAGTTGAGCCAAATGTTGTTGAGGAAGGGTCTAATTATTTGGGTCTTGGTTATGGAAAACATGATGGAGAATGCTCCAAAGCCAAGGAGGCACATGAAGCTGTTCCAAGAAGGAATTTTATTTCATGTTCAATACCTCAAGCTTGTGAAGTTTGTGTTCATGATGAATGGAAAAGTTTGACACCTACTTTGCAAGAAGATGTTAATAAACATGCATTTAATGAGAATGTAAAAGAAGAGGATGTTGAAATCTCTATCTAGTCATTGAATTCATTTCTAGTATTCAGAGGAGAGCCACTACCTCATCAAATTCACCTCCTCAAGAAGGCGACAACGGTGAATGTTCAAGGTATAAATTTTCCTTTAATCAAATTGCTTTTGATTATGATAAACATGGTAAATATTCACATAAGATTTGGAAAAGAACTTGCACATGTTCCTTTTGTGGTTTGAATAATCATAATGTTTATAGATGTTGGAAGAAGATATCCATGCACATGAAACTTTCTAAATAAATGAGGCAAAAAGTCAAAGGCCCGTTGGACAAGGAAAATGATGTTGAAAATAAGATGCAATTGTTTATTACTCATTGCCATAAGAAAGGTCACCTTGTAGACAAGTGTTGGAATTTGTATCCAACAAGTCATCCACAACATTTGAAGAAGGTGGAAAGAGATAATGACAAGAATGGAAAAGAGGATTCCATAATCGATGAGGGTCAAGATGATTCACATGATGAAGTGCAGCTAAAAGAAGCGCCATTGAAATGGTTTGCTAACAGATGGTTAGATTTCTTATCCAATTAAGGCCTTGCATGTATTTTGATGTTTCATGAATTTCTTTACAAATTCAAAGTATGGTGCATGAATTTGATGCACCATTGATGACTCCATTGATGACCTTGCTGAGGAATTTGATGCACACAATATTGACTTTGAAGATGGTTTAGAAGATGTTGAAGAAGTTGTAGATTTTGGTGTTGTCACTGAATTTTTCTTTGTTGTTGGACTTAATCAAGACATGTAATTTAAATTTACGAGTAGATTGAAGACGAAGAGGTTTTAGATTTTGTTGTTCTCATCGAAGGTTTTTGTCTAGTTTTGTTTCTTAAACCATCATTTCCATAGGACATTTTTGGTGAATAGATTCTTGACCTTGATGAGAGGATATGATACCTTGAAGAGGCTAAATCTTTTGGTGACGTCACTAATTGTTTCTCTATTATTATGTTTGTTAAACATCTCGCTTAGGGCGAGGCAACTCCACATATATTGTACAATTTATGGGACATAAATCAATATGTAGAAATATTCACTTGGTTTTTATAATTGGATAGAAGAATGACTTAAAATGACCTTGTAGGTCTTCTCATTTTAGAGCTCAATTTTTTTGGAAGGATTTAAGTATCCACCTTTCAAGAATCACTAGAAGAGGTTGATAAAGAATATAGGAAGACAAAAAACTAACCAGTTGAGTACAAGGCATAATTGAGCCAAATGTTGTTGAGGAAGGGCCTAATTATTTGGGTCTTGGTTATGGAAAACATGATGGAGAATGCTCCAAAGCCAAGGAGGCACATGAAGCTATTCCAAGAAGGAATTTTATTTCGTGTTCAATACCTCAAGCTTGTGAAGTTTGTGTTCATGATGAATGGAAAATTTTGACACCCACTTTGCAAGAAGATGTTAATAAACATGCAACTAATGAGAATGTAAAAGAAGAGGATGTTGAAAGCTCTATCTAGTCATTAAATTTGTTATGTACCCCAATTTGTGTGTTGAATTTTTTAAAGTTAGACATTGAACTTTAATCCTAAAGGGGGTGGACCCCAAGGGATAAGTATGGTGTGAATGTATTTGCATATTTTATTTGAGGAAATAAATAAAATGATTGTGCATTTTGACCAAGATGAGAATTAGAGATCACTTGCCAAATCCATGAGGATGGATAAGGCAACAAATCCCCAAATATCTTTCAAAAATCCTTGAAAGAAATTAATTTAGATTTGAGGAGGAATCTAAATTTCCCCAATGAAGAGGAGTAGTTGGGAAGAGGTGAGAAAAAGCTGGAAAAGCTGAGGAAAAGCTTAAAGCAGCTTTAAAGAATCCCAAAATGGGAAGCCCAGGCTAAACAGGAAAGAAAGCATCCTGCTATTCTGGACGCAGAATTAGAAACATGCTTTGGGGAAATATGAGCTTAAATAAGCTGCTCCTAGGTAGATCAGAGGGTTGATCTGTGCGAGGAGGTGATCTCAGCTCGGGGGTGAATCCTGGGAGATAAAGAGGATTCTAAGGTTGGGAGGTTGGTCATTTGAAATTGTCGTATGTTCTGAAATTCTTGTTAATTTGTCTTATGATATTATGAATTGGCTACATATAAAACCCATTTTACTGGTATGATTGATTTTAGTACTACATTTACCAGAGTCCATCCAAACGCTTTCACCTTCCAGATTCTGGTTGGTTGCAGACCATAAATCCATAGAGTAGAAACCCCAGAAACTTTAAACCAAATTCGGTTTAAATCTGAAGTTACTTCGTCTCCACAGATATTTAAATATTTTCTTATCTCATGTAGAACCAAGGTGATATTCTATGCTCATCAGTATATTAGAAAATATTGTAGCAGAAATGAGGTAAAGAAAATAAAAACATTAGAATATGGAATTCGAATTTCTTATAAATAAATGAGAACTTTTACTCTACAGGACTATCATAGCATCCATAGCAATTATAGGGTGTATTGCATTTTAAATTCACCTCTAACCCTTGTCTTAAATATTATGACTATGGACTTAAGTGGGGCTTAATGAACATCATCAAATGAAGCATCGAATACATGTATAGGTATTTAACAAATATATGTATATTTTACCAAGTATTAAGAACTAGCACAATTAGTTACTTTTAACATTGACTTCCAATTAGCCACACATGAAACATATAGGAGATAAGAACATGAATACATATATATAAACCCTAGATGTTAAAAAGGAAACATATATCCGAATCATATCTATATGAAATGTAAACCAAAAATGAATGTGCCGCGAGCTCATAGCAAGATTCTATAACTGTTATAGGAATATATGTATTGCATTCTAATTATAATTCGGGAACTAAGTTTCATAGTCAACTATTTACTCAACAATAAAGATACACGACTAAATGAAGATTGAACGGCTATATATATGTTCATTCAAAACAGTTTATAAAGCCGTGAGCCAAAGTCTTACCAATATATATATATATACTGGCATCATACAGAATTTATCAAAAGATGCGCGCTACTATTTTCGCCCATGGGACAAATTATAAACAAAGAAATTTAGAGTAAGGTGGGGGAGAGTATAAATAAACCCAACATTGAGGCGAAATATTAAAAGGGTCAAACCTAATAACGGTAGGATGATACGTAACTATAATGTTACAGATCAAATCGTCCATGGCATGTGACTCCTGTGCAATGAACAGGATGAAAAAAATCAAAACGATGAGTTTCGTTAAATAGGTAACCTTCAACTATGACAGTACCAGAGTAGGGAGACTACCTACACGTATCTCAAGTCCTTCGTCACAAGATTACGCATAGACAAACGATAAATACGTACAAAAATAAAGAAAATAGGAACAACGATAGAAATAGAAACAAGAAACTAGCTAAAGGCCAGGGTAAACGAGTAGCCAATATGCAAATCGTGTATTCTTTAATTTATATGTCAGAAAAAGGAGGTGTGCATGTGAGGGTGTTACATTAAAAGTCTCTCGAGGCGCGCGTAAGAGGAAGACGGCGGGGGCTCCTCGACCACGCGCGATTAAGATCGTTCTACCTCATAGCAAATCGACGTAGGGTGGCCAACCGGTTGCAGCCGTTGACCACCAAGCGTCCAGCTAGGTTAGAAAAAAAAAACATATAAATGTCGCCATAATACCTATCCTAGCTGTTAGGGTTGATTTCAAACAATATACGAGACTGAAAGCCAATACAAATAAATTACATGAGAACATCTCTGTGTACTAATCATAAAACTGGTGGGCCACTGAGAATGGGCTCTCTTTCCACCCTAGGATCGCTTTGATTAGTCAGAGAAAAAAAAAAACGAAGCAAGAAATCAATACTCAGCAAATAGAAAAACGACAGCCACAGGTTGGCTGCTACAACCAGGCGTATAGAAATAGAAGGATCCGGCGTCAGGATGTAGGATGAAGCGTGAATCAGGGTTCAGCGTTTCAACAGAAAGAAAACCCACGCGTGAAGGATTTTATCCATCACCGAGCGCTACATAGAAAAATCCGTAAAGGATTTATCCATCCCCATGAGCTGCATAGAAAAATCCGTAAAGGATTTAGGTTCATCGTTATCACAGCAAAACGAAGTGCAGAAGGTAGATAGATATAGAAATTTTACACCCTGGCTCACATACCTTTGAGACGATCTGGAAGGCTCCGCGCCTTGATGAACTAAGGGTGAGTAATACCAACCAACACAACCAGAATAAGCTGCAACTGAACAGAAGCGAGCGATATAGATAAGAACCAGCCGAGAGAGTAGTGAATGGACGTTGCCGAGGTAAACCGGACGGGAAGTAGAAACCCTAATCCCACTGCCCAAGACGGGTAGAAAATCCCTCAGCCGATTGGGAAAACAAACCAGCTGCGTCGATTCAGTGGTACTCGATTTGGTCGATGAGCGAAAATGAGGCACTGAAATGCAGAGGTTGGATCACATGGTACTGGGGCCTGGCGGAAATGCAAACAGAAACATGACATGTAACATATTTGCTGAAAAGGGATCTGAACCCGCCGGCGCCTGGCACTTACATCTCTACTGCAACACGCTGTCCCTGCATACAAACCATCAAACGTCAAAGAGAAAAACACGCTACAACAGACCTATTTGATCATCACGCTAAGTTTTTGCCAATATCAGTGACTAGTACGCATGGTGCGTGCTAAGCGTATCACAACCCAGCTGGGATAGGAGCGGCTCACACCAAAACCATGATGACTTGAAACCGGAAGCAATGCACGCAAAAATGCGTGATTGGTAGCATCATCGCCGGCGAAAATACCTATATGAATACAACTATAATAATATACAAAGCGTTATGGTAAAGCAATGCCACAAGCGTTATGATGTGGGATAAGTAACGGCGTGGTTTATTTGGGAGCCAAATCACGGTTGCGGCTATTTCTTCTCCGTTTCAACGTAGCGTAATTAACCACAGATTTACCATTAGCTATGTCCACGCGACATAATTAAGCTATGACCGAAACTCGAGCGATGAGAATAGTTCACTGTATTGTATACACACGCGACATTTCCACGAGGAATCGGAAAATAGGATCGTACAGGTGAGGTGCGGTTTTAATCCTATTATCAAATGGTATAAAGATTTCGTGTTCACCGCTGTGAGAAATCCATGACAATACCAATGGGAATATTATAAACCTATATAAAGTTAAGAAGAAATCATATATGTGTGCCTTCACGTAATATCTTCAAAGGACATAAATAATTACATGCATTATATATGCGGATTCAAGGTAATAACTTATAAAGTGGTATATATATATATTGATTGAAGTACACATTCGTATATACACATAGATATAGGTGTGTTTCCAATTCATAGTATTAAAGGGTGAAGATATGTATGTGTGACATAATGTTAGCAAAGTATGTGTTATATATATATATATATATATATTTTATATGTGGTATATATATGTGGATCAAATATCTTAATAAGAGGTATATTACATATATATCTGGGGTTTATAAGGACTCGAAAGATATGGTTGATAAATGCAATTTAGATACATATGTTATCTATATATATATATATATATATATATATATAGGTGATATTTATATATAGATCCCAAGATCTATGCGTTGAATATATATATGTGTTAGGTGGTGTTATTGAAAAGTATATGTAGGGGGAATGGTCAATGTCTTTAATAGAAGAGAAATATTAGAGAGTAAATGAACTTTATATAGAGTGGAATCCAAAGTTAAATTTTGGACTCATTATTCAAAGTGACCAAATGGTACTTCTATATGCACATGGGTTTAAAAAGGTGGTTGGTTAAGAAGGAACTAGTTGAACGGCCTTTCCGAACAACCATGTGCTAACTATAGAACCCAAATATAAAAATAAAAGTAAAAAATAAATAAATAAATAAATAAAAAAAAAAAAAATTTTAAAACTGGAGGTGTTACAAATGGTATCGGAGCATCAGTTACAACAAATTGGGCTGTCATTTGTGCTCACTGTTATAACATATGTGGTTGTTTGTTGAAAATTTTATTTTAAAATTTTGCTAATTTGTGTTGTGAGTGTGTACAGTTGAAATGGCTGAAGGTGAAGGGATTTATGTGGATCTGCGTGATGAGTTTGCTACTCCAGATCCCAATGCCCCGGTACTGGCTATGTTGCACAGGCTGCAACGAGAATTGGCTGAATTAAGAAGCCAAAATGACATGTTGTCATCAGCCAGTAAGGAGCAGGAAAAGCTCATCAGAGAGCTAACTTCCCGGAACAGCCAGGAAGGTGAAGGTTTTGGAAAAAGAAAGATGGATGAGTCTGAGGATGAGGATGCGGCTCGAAATCAACATAAGCAGAAAAGAGAATTGCAGGGAGAATTTAGGAAGATCAAACCTCCCTCCTATGATGGGGAGAAGGAAGAGGATGCTGAAGCTTGGTTGCTGAACATGATCAAGTATTTCCAAGTATATGAATATGAGAGCAATCTGAAGGCCAGATTAGCTGTGTATCAGCTACAAGGAAAGGCTACACTGTGGTGGGAAGAGACAAAAATAGTGCATGCCATTGATGAAAAGACAGTTACTTGGGAAGATTTTCAGACTAAGTTCAAAAGTCGTTATTTGAATGAACGTTATTATGATGATAAAGCAAAAGAATTCCATGAACTTAGGCTAGGACAGCTCACTATTGATGAGTTTGTCACTAAGTTTACAAATTTACTGAGGTATGTCCCTTACATTAGGGAAGAAAAGGAAAAAGTGCAAAGGTTTTTAAATTGTTTGCCTACTGTGTACAAGGAGAAAATTGAGTTTGACAACCCAAAAACAATGGATGAAGCTGTTAGAAAAGCAAGATTATGCTATCAGCAGTTTAAAGGTAAAGCTGAACAAGGGAAGAGCTGGCTGAACAAGGGTGAGTTTAAAGGTAAAAGACCAAAACCAGCATACCTAAGAAATTTTGGTAGAGATCATCAGCGGAAAAAATTAAATAAACCAAGAGAAAGTCAAACTGCTCAGTCTCAAGTGGCTTCAAAACCAGTAGAAGGGAATAAAAAGGAAGGGACAGTTAGAATGAAGGAACCTTTGAAGTGTTGGGGCTGTGGAGAACCCCATATGATGAGGGACTACCCCCATCGAAATATACACATGATCAGCAGAGAGCGAGAGGCAACAACAGTAAATGACATAGCCAGAAATATACCAACTATCAGTGCAGCCTTGGAAAATCGGCAAGCAGAATATCAAGCCACCATGGTGGAAATGGAGGGTAAGATTTCTGACCTACCTATTACTGTTTTGATTGATCCAGGTGCTTCTTTGAGTTACATTAGTCCTGGAATTGTAGAGAAATGTAAAATTAAACCTGAAAAATTTCAGCAGTCATGCTTGGTACAGCTAGCCACTGGAACTAAGAGGAAAGTTACACATAAGTTGCGTAAAACAACAATAAAATTAAATGGGTTTCCAACAGAAGTAAATTTGAACATATTTCCATTAGGATCCTATGATCTACTGATAGGAATGGATTGGCTAGAGAAGAAGAAAGCCCTGATGAACTGCTGGGATAAAACCCTACATTGTGTGGATGAAGAAGGGAAACCTTTTACACTAAAAGGGAAACAAAAACCCATTTCAGTAAGGCAAATATCAGCCTTACAATTGAAAAGAATAGCTAGAAAAGGATACCAAGTCTATGCAGTGCATGTAGAAGAAATAGAACAACAAGCTGAGGAAGAGTTACTGGATGCTATACCAGTCATTAGAGAATTTAAGGAAGTTTTTCCCAAGGAAATCCCTCATCTTCCCCCCAAAAGAGAGATTGATTTTTCAATCGATCTGGTACCAGGAGAAACACCTGTTTCCCGAGCACCTTATCGAATGAGCCCTCCTGAACTAATGGAACTGAAAATGCAATTACAGGAACTGTTAGATAAAGGGTATATTAGACCAAGTGTGTCTCCTTGGGGAGCCCCGGTTTTATTTGTGAAAAAGAAGGATGGAACTTTTAGGATGTGCATTGATTATCATCAACTGAACAAGTTGACTATTAAGAATAGATATCCACTTCATAGAATTGATGATCTGTTTGATCAGGTGAGGGGGGCCTCAGTATTTTCCAAGATAGACCTAAGGACTGGTTATCACCAGCTCAGAATTAAAGAAGAAGACATCAACAAAACAACATTTCGAACCAGGTATGGGCATTACGAATTTGTAGTCCTACCTTTTGGTTTGACGAATGCCCCTGCCACATTTATGTGTCTGATGAACAGTGTGTTGAATAAGTATTTGGAAAAATTTGTTCTTGTGTTCATAGATGATATCTTAGTCTATTCTAAAAATGAAGATGAACATAAGGAACATCTGAGAATAGTGTTGTAGACTTTAAAAGAAAACCAGCTATATGCCAAGTTCAGCAAATGTGAATTTTATAAAGATAAAATTCAATATTTGGGTCATATTATTTCTGAAAAAGGGCTTGCAGTTGACCCTGAAAAGATAAAAGCAATTAAGGAATGGCCAGTCCCAACTGATGTTTCAGAAGTAAGGTCGTTCATGGGGATAGCAGGCTACTATCGTAGATTTGTGGAAATATTTTCTGCTATAGCAAATCCCATAACCTCATTACAAAGGAAGGGTGTTAAGTTCGTGTGGACTGAGAAATGTCAAAACAGTTTCGAACAATTGAAACAAAAACTTATTTCAGCCCCTATATTAAAAATTGCTGATCCTGATAAAGAGTTTGTTGTATGCACAGATGCTTGCAGAGAAGGGCTGGGAGGAGTCCTGTTGCAGGAAAATTCAGTCATTGCCTATGAATCTAGGAAACTGAAAATACATGAACAGAATTATAGTGCCTATGATTTGGAATTTGCAGCTGTTATCCATGCTTTAAAAATGTGGAGGCATTATCTCTTGGGGAAAAAGTTCACATTGATGACTGATCATATCAGCCTCAAATATTTTTTCTCCCAAACTGACCTGAATGCAAGACAAGCCATATGGCTGTCCTTTCTAAGTGAATTTGATATGGATATAAGGCATATCAAGGGAAGAGAAAATAAAGTTGTTGATGCCTTAAGTAGAAATGCTTGTCAATAGTTAACCAGCATTGGGAGTAGTGCCCATATGGAGATAGAGGAATTAGTAGGAAAAGCAACAAATCAAGATCCCAACTATGAGACACTCTTATTGAAATTACAAAAAGGGGATAAAACTGATTTCACTAAAAACCAGAAAGGGCTACTCTATTACAAAAACAGGTTGTATATTCCAAATGTAGAGTCATTAAAAAGGGAAATTTTGGATGAATATCATAAACAGCCTTATGCAGGACATCCAGGATACCAGAAAATGTTAATAGCCTTGAAAAAGAAGCTGTTCTGGCCAGGAATGAAGAGAGATGTGGCAGAGTATCTAAGTAGGTGTATGGAATGTCAATTGGTCAAGGTTGAGCATCAACATCCAGCAAGTCTTCTAAACCCTTTGCCAATTGCCGAATGGAAATGGGACACAGTTTCCATGGATTTTATAACAGGACTACCTAAAACCAAATACCAACATGATTCTGTAATGGTAGTAGTAGACACTTTAACCAAAGCTGCTCACTTTATACTAGTAAATTCTACCTTTGGAACGGCTCAAGTAGAAAATGTTTTCCTAAAGGAGATAGTAAGGCTTCATGGAGTTCCCAAGGTGATTGTTTCAGATCGAGATGCTAAGTTTACAGCAGCATTTTGGAAGGGATTGTTTGCAGGAATGGGTACTAAGCTGAATTTTAGTACTGCCTATCACCCTCAGACTGATGGGAAAACAGAAAGGACAAATCAAATTTTAGAGGATATGCTGAGAATGTATGTGATGGATAGGCCATCAAAATGGGAAGAGTATCTGCATTTAGCTGAGTTTGCCTACAATAATAGCTACCAATCCTCTATTAAGATGAGTCCGTTTGAGGCACTATATGGGAGAAAGTGCCATACTCCCTTGAGTTGGAGTCAACCAGAGGATAAACTGGTGTTGGGACCAGATGCACTACAAGAAATGGAAATAATTGTCAAGCAAATACAAAGAAATATCAAGACAATACAAGATCGCCAGAAAAATTATGCTGATAAGAAAAGAGTGCACCGAGAATTCAAAGTAGGGGATCATGTGTATTTACGCATCAAACCCAAAAAGAGCACACTTTATGCTGGAAGTTGTGCAAAACTTGCACCTAGATATTGTGGGCCTTTTGAGGTGTTAGAAAGGGTGGGACCAGTGGCTTATAAGCTGGCCTTACCACCCCATGTTAGAGTGCATAATGTATTTCATGTTTCATTATTAAAAAGATATGTGCATGATGCTTCTCACATAGTTGATTGGAATGTTGTACAGGTGGAACCAGAAGGGGAGTTTCTGCCAGAACCGCTTCAAATATTGGAGCGGGAAGAAATTGAATTGAGAAACAAAACAGTGGCCAGAGTAAAAGTGCAGTGGAAGCACTTTACTGCTGAAGAAGCTACCTGGGAAAGGGAAGCTGAAATGATGGAGAAATATCCATTTTTGTTTAAGTGAACTCTAGTAGTTAAATAATAACACCGAGGACGGTGTTTATTTTCAGAGGGGGAATATGTAACACCCCCAATTTGTGTGTTGAATTTTTAAAAGTTAGACATTTGAACTTTAATCCTAAGGGGGTGGACCCCAAGGGATGAGTATGGTGTGAATGTATTTGCATATTTTATTTGAGGAAATAAATAAAATGATTATGCATTTTGACCAAAAAGAGAATTAGAGATCACTTGCCAAATCCATGAGGATGGATAAGGCAACAAATCCCCAAAAATCTTTCAAAAATCCTTGAAAGAAATTTATTTAGATTTGAGGAGGAATCTAAACTTCCCCAATGAAGACGAGTAGTTGGGAAGAGGTGAGAAAAAGCTGGAAAAGCTGAGGAAAAGCTTAAAGCAGCTTTAAAGAATCCCAAAATGGGAAGCCTAGGCTAAACAGGAAAGAAAGCATCCTGCTATTCTGGACGCAGAATTAGAAACATGCTTTGAGGAAATATTGTAGCCCTGTAAGCTGCTCCTAGGCGAGATCGAGGAGGTTGATGTTGTGCTCCTAGAAGGTGATCTCGGCTCGGGGGTGAATCCTGGGAGATAAAGGATTCTAAGGTTGGGAGGTTGGTCAATTGCAATTGTGACATGTTAAATTCTCTTTAATTTGTGTATGATATTATGCATTGGCTGCATACAAAACCCATTTTCTTGGTATGATTGATTTTAGTACTACATTTACCAAAGTCCATCCAAAGGCTCTCACCTTCACGCTGGGTTGGTTACGAGACCATAAACTGAGAAAGTAGAAATCCCGAAACTCCTAAACCAAATTGGTTTAAATCTGAAGTTACTTAGTCTCCACAGATAATTAAATATTTTCTTGTCTCATGTAGATACAAGGTGATATTATATGCTCATAAGTATATTAGAAAATATTGTAGCAGAGCTGAGGTAAAGAAAGTAAAGACATTAGAATATGGAATTCGAAATTCTTCTAGATAAATAAGTAATTCTACTCTATAGGACTATTATAGCATTCATAGCAATTATAGGGTATATTGCATTCTAAATTCACCTCTAACCCTTGAAATAAATATTATGGCAATGGATTTACTCTATGCTGAATGTATAGCATCAAATGAACTATCGAATACATGTATATGCATTTAACAAAAATATATATATTTACAAGTATCAAGAACTAACACAATTGATTACTCAATTTATCGACCTCAAATGAGCCACACATTTAAATGAAACATATATGAGATAAGAACATGAATATATATATATAAACCCTATATGTTCAAAAGGAAACATATATACGAATCATATCTATATGAAATGTAAACCAAAAATAAATAAAGGTACCGCGAGTTCATAGCAAGATTTTATAACATTTATAGGAATATATGTATTGCATTCCTAACGCTACCTTGGTCGGAACTGTCATAGTCAAATACTTACTCTACAATGAAGATACACGACTCAATGACTATTGAACACCTATATATATGTTCATTCAAAACAATTTATAGAAGTCGTGAGCCAAAGTCTTAACAACATATATATATATTGGCATCATACAAAATTTATCAAAAGATGCGTGCTACTATTTGGGACCCATGAAACAAATTAAAAAAAAAAATAGAGTAGCGTGGGAGAGGATATAAATAAACCCAACATGCATGCGAAATATTAAAAGGTCAAACCTAATAACAGTATGATGATACGTAAAGTCCTATGAGTGGGGCTAACTCATTTGAATACCCTATAATGGTACAGATCTAATCGTCCATGGCATGTGAAGCCTTTGCAACGAACAGATTAAAAAAAAAATCAAAACGACGAGTTTCGTTAAATAGGTAACTTTCAATCGGGCATGCGCCTATCTATGAACTCTGTTCATATCGGATTCAAGTCATCTGTCACAAGACTATTCATATGGTAAACGATGACACAGACCACAATAAAGAAATTAGGAAACAACGCATAGGAAATACATGCCACAGTGAAACTAGAAATGAATGCGCAGAAACGAGTAGCCAATATGCAATCAGGGTATCCCGAATTCATATGCCGCGGTGAAAGGAGGTAGGTGACAGTGGGTATTACATTAAATCTCCGAGGCGCTGCAGAAGAAGAACATTGGCGTTTCCCTGGACCACGCCGCTGATTAAGATCGCCTCTACCTCGTAGCAAAACGACGTAGGGTGTAGGCAATCGGCCAGTAAGCTGTTGACCATCACCACGTCTGAGCTAGGTTAGAAAAAAAAAACATATAAATGTCGCCATAATACCTATCCTAGCTGTTAGGGTTGATTTCAAACAATATACGAGACTGAAAGCCAATACAAATAAATTACATGAGAACATCTCTGTGTACTAATCATAAAACTGGTGGGCCACTGAGAATGGGCTCTCTTTCCACCCTAGGATCGCTTTGATTAGTCAGAGAAAAAAAAAAACGAAGCAAGAAATCAATACTCAGCAAATAGAAAAACGACAGCCACAGGTTGGCTGCTACAACCAGGCGTATAGAAATAGAAGGATCCGGCGTCAGGATGTAGGATGAAGCGTGAATCAGGGTTCAGCGTTTCAACAGAAAGAAAACCCACGCGTGAAGGATTTTATCCATCACCGAGCGCTACATAGAAAAATCCGTAAAGGATTTATCCATCCCCATGAGCTGCATAGAAAAATCCGTAAAGGATTTAGGTTCATCGTTATCACAGCAAAACGAAGTGCAGAAGGTAGATAGATATAGAAATTTTACACCCTGGCTCACATACCTTTGAGACGATCTGGAAGGCTCCGCGCCTTGATGAACTAAGGGTGAGTAATACCAACCAACACAACCAGAATAAGCTGCAACTGAACAGAAGCGAGCGATATAGATAAGAACCAGCCGAGAGAGTAGTGAATGGACGTTGCCGAGGTAAACCGGACGGGAAGTAGAAACCCTAATCCCACTGCCCAAGACGGGTAGAAAATCCATCATCCGATTGGGAAAACAAACCAGCTGCGTCGATTCAGTGGTACTCGATTTGGTCGATGAGCGACAACGAGGCACTGAAACGCAGAGGTTGGATCGCATGGTACTGGGGCCTGGCGGAAATGCAAACAGAAACATGACATGTAACATATTTGCTGAAAAGGGATCTGAACCCGCCGGCGCCTGGCACTTACATCTCTACTGCAACACGCTGTCCCTGCATACAAACCATCAAACGTCAAAGAGAAAAACACGCTACAGCAGACCTATTTGATCATCACGCTAAGTTTCTGCCACTATCAGTGACCAGTACGCATGGTGCGTGCTAAGCGTATCACAACCTAGCCGGGATAGGAGCGGCTCACACCAAAACCATGATGACTTGAAACCGGAAGCAATGCACGAAAAAAAACGCGTGGTTGAGCATCATCGCCGACGAAAATACATACGAATACCGCTATAATAATATACAAAGCATTATGAGTAAAGCCATGCCACCGAGCGTTATGATGTGGGGTAAGTAACGACGTGGTTTATTTGGGAGCAATATCACGGGTGCCGCTATTTCTTCTCTAGTTTCAACGTCGCGGGCCACCACCAGTTTACCATTAGCTGTATGCAGCGCTACATAATTAAGCTATGACCGCTATGACAGTGGTTAAGTGATGTGAATAGTTCAAACAATGGTATACACTCGCGACATCACCACGAGGAATCGAAAAATAGGAATCGTACAGGCGGGGTACGGTTTTAATCCTATTATCAAATGGTATAAAAATTACGTGTTCCCAGCTGTGAGAAATCCATGATAATACCAATGGGAATATTATAAATATATATAAAGTTAAGAACGTAATTATATATGTGTGCATTCGCGTAATATCTTCAGGTTCAATAATTGCATTGGTTACATATGCGGATTCAATGGTATTAACGAGGAGTGTGTTGTATATATATATATTGATTGAAGTACATATTCGTATATATACATAGATGTAGGTGTGTTTTTCAATTCATAGTACTAAAGGGTAAAGATACGTATGTGTCACATAATATTTACAAAATGCGTGGTATAAATATATGTGGTATATATATGTGGATCCACTATCTTAATAAGAGGTATATTACACATATGTTTGGAGGTTAGAAGGACTCAAATGATGTAGTTGATAAATATATATATATCTAGGTGATATATGTATAGAACCCAATATCTATGTAGTGAATATATATATATGTCTTAGATGGTGTTATTGAAAAATATATAGGGGAAATGGTCAATGTCTTTAATAGAAGAGAAATATTAGAGAGTAAATGAACTTTAGTAAGAGTGAACTAAAGTTAAATTCTTGAACTCATTATTCAAGGTGACCAGTGGTACTTCTATATGCACATGGGTTTAAATATAAAGGCTATTAAGAAGGAACGGAGTTCAGACAACCATGTGCCTAACTATAGAATCCAAGTATAAAAAATAAAAAATAAAAAATAAATAAAAATCTTAGCGGAGGTGTGACAATATTCATTGCTAGTATTCAAAGGAGAGCCACTACCTCATCAAATTCACCTCCTCAAGAAGGCGACAACGGTGAATGTTCAAGGTATAAATTTTCCTTTAATCAAATTTCTTTTGATTATGATAAACATGGTAAATATTACATAAGATATAGAAAAGAACTTGCACATGTTCCTTTTGTGGTTTGAATAACCATAATGTTTATAGATGTTGGAAGAAGATATCCATGCACATTGAAACTTTCTAAATAAAAGAGGAAAAAAATCAAAGGCCCATTGGACAAGGAAAATGATGTTGAAAATAAGATGCAATTGTTTATTACTCATTTCCATAAGAAAGGTCACCTTGTAGACAAGTGTTGGACTTTGTATCCAACAAGTCATCCACAACATTTGAAGAAGGTGGAAAGAGATAACAACAAGAATGGAAAAGAGGATTCCATAATCGATGAGGGTCAGGATGATTCACATGATGATGAAGTGCAACTAAAACAAGCGCCATTGAAATGGTTTGCTAACAGATGGTTAGATTTCTTATCTAATTAAGGCCTTGAATGTATTTTGTTGTTTCATGAATTTCTTTGAAAATTCAAAGTATGGTGCATGTTGCATGAAGCAAGATGTTGAAAGTAGAGTTATGTTGACACACTTAAATGCAACAAATATGGAAATTTGTACATGAGCTCTATTATTTGACTTAAGAGTCAGTTGTTTGAAGAGGCATGTTTTGTCCACTTGTGTTTGGTTGATGGTTTTGTACACCAATATGTAAGAGTACATGGACATATTCACATGATGTGAATTTTTTTTTCTTTGAAGGAGAAAAATGATATGTCAACGAGCTATGTTTCTTGCATGATGTGTTTTCAGTTTGATGGTTTTGTTTGTGACAAGACGTCACAAGATTTTGGGAAGGTCCACTCTTGAGCGAGAGCCTCATGATTACAACCTAATCATGAGAATCAAATGGGAGTGCATCCTTATTTTGAAAACAAATAGGATTCTAAGCTACCTAGGACTCAAACAATTATTTTTAAATTTGAAATATCATGGTGTGTTGTTTCAATGCCTGAATCCACAACCCTAACATAAATAGTTTTATTCTTTTTTTGCAAGATTTAGTTGGTTATATTAAAAGTCAGTTGAATTTAAAATTCTTGGCTTAGTGGCATGAACCAAACATATTGTACATGTATTAAATGAGGATAGAGCAGGTTTCCAACATTCCAGTCAAGAAGGGAGGCAAATATTTCCAACAAAAGAGGCAAGAACAAGTTCCCTAGTGGTAGTGCTATGCAACCCAATTAGTCAGTGCATGTTGCAGGCAAGAGTGCGAGTAGCTGGTAGTCTCCAAAGAGAGTTTCTAGAGGTAGAATGAGTTTCCCAAAAGCAGTACTACACATTTTATTAGGTAGGACTGCATCTAGCATGGAGAAAATCATATGTTTTTGAATTTCAATCATATAAAAAATTAGTCAAATATTTCAAATTTGTTTTTTGGCTAGTTGCAGAGTGTAGGTGCAGTTCTAGCTAGAGAGAGACTCCAATAAAGGGTTTCAAGACAGAGCAGGTTTCCAACATTCCAGTCAAGAAGGGAGGCAAATATTTCCAACAAAAGAGGCAAGAACAAGTTCTCTAGTGGTAGTGCTATGCAACCCAGTTAGTCAGTGCATGTTGCAGGCAAGAGTGCGAGTAGCTGGGAGTCTCCAAAGAGAGTTTCTAGAGGTAGAACGAGTTTCCCTCCCTCTCAAACTACTCCCTCTCACATCTTCCTATTGAAGCAAGCCTTTAGCCCATTGAAAACTTGGTTATGACTAGGCATTTTATGTATAAGAAGGAATTTGAACCACATCAAAGCCAAGAGGTTCACAAAAATTGCTTTTAACTATAGCCAAAGCCCCCACCTTTGGCTCAAGAGGAGATGACATCAGGAAAAATTTTAGGGGCTAATATTAGTAGGTGGGCTAATTTTCCATGCTTTTTCCAAAAAAAGATTAGCCAATTTCATTTTTTTTCTAAAATGATTTGCCAAAATTTTATAGTAAACCATTATTTTACCTTAAAATGGCCAAAAATATTATCTCAACTAATATAAAATCATTGGAAATCTAAATATTTCTACAAAAATATCACAATTTGCATATTAGGGACTAGTAAGATTACCAAGGTTTCTAAACTTTAAGATAAAGTAGCATCCTTGATGTTATTTTTTGGCTAGATTATTAGGTATAAAGTAAGAAATAATTTTGCAGTATATTGATAATATTAAAAATAATATTAGTTCAAGACTATTGGTCAGTTCCCAAAATAATGTGAGATGGAAGCATTTGATACATTTGCCACACTCAAAGAGTTGAAAATGAAAAACAATTTCTCTTATATTATCTATCATATACTCACATTTGATCTATGAAAACTCTTCGTGTTTTTTAAACATAAAAACAAAATAGTAAAAAATTCAAACTAATCTCTTACTTCTTAAAGTACAACAAATATTTTTTAATTTTTCGAAATAATAATTAAAAAAATATTTAATTTCAAAATAATTATTATTTTATTATTTATAAATAAAATTAACAATAAAATATGTTTATAATGAACTGTTGTGAATGATAATATAAAAAATGTTAAATAATTTTAATTTTACTCCAATCATTATATAAATTAATATTATTCATTAAAAAAATACCTTTTAATATTTTCAATATATTGAAACCTCTACTATCAAAATTTCAAATAAGCATTTTTCTTCCTTCTTATACAACACTATGCCAACACCATGCTAACAAAATTCAAAGAAGACACAACTTCAAAATTTTACAGAGTTGAGATCTCAGATGCTACCACATCAAAACGTTGTGGATCTCATATAGTCATCTAGAAGCATTGTTACAAAGTGCTAGCATGATAATCGATGGAAAGGCTGAGAGGATGGAACAAATGTACACAAAACAAATTTCTATTCATAAAATTTTTTCCATACATAATTACTGAGTTTCTGTTTTTTGGTCCTTTTATTTTCATATATATCTCACAATGATCCAACCATAAACACTTAATTTACTAAATATAAAAACAAGCAAACATACACTAAATTAGAATTTTCCAAATATAAACTGAACTCTAATTAACTCTGCATTGCATGCATACATATGAGGGCAATGGAGTAATTTACTATTTAATTATGATGTATAAAAGATGTTGTAATGGTTATTTAGAGAGTCATTGATCTGCCCCACTAATTCATATCATAATGCTTTGCTTCCTTAACAACGCTCAAATGTATCCGTTTTCTCAATTTTTTGTGTGTTTCATGTGAATCCTTTTGTGTGGGTAAAGATCTGATACTCTCCCCACTAAGGCCTTAACTGGAGCATTTTCAGATTTGTTACACATTGTCAAAACCAGTAAAACAGTAATATCTAGGGTGGTCATGGAGGGAACTATATAATTTCAGTAGTGAAGACAAATTAGGCGATAATTTGGGAAACAGTAGTTAGGTTTTTTTAGTGCAGAGGGCCTCTTGTCAGAGCAGGAAAATGTTCACTTATTTGGTTTGTCTTGTCTTGTCATTTCATTTCTTGATAGGGTGCCTCCTGCTCAAATGTTTAAGAATGGATTACAAGAATATGCGCAGAAGAAATCTTTGTCATTGCCTGTCTACCACATTGTGAATGAT
Source organism: Pinus albicaulis (assembly GCA_034641835.2). Classification (NCBI taxonomy): domain Eukaryota; kingdom Viridiplantae; phylum Streptophyta; class Pinopsida; order Pinales; family Pinaceae; genus Pinus; species Pinus albicaulis. Next base: position 20,484 of record JAXQQM020081786.1, on the reverse strand, counting down.
GGCTCTGACCATCTTCCACAATTTAAGTGCAATGTGACAATCAATGGAAAAAAATATGAATCACCCTCCTGGTTTCAACCACAAGAAGGAGGCACAGACTGTTGCAGCTAAGAAAGCTGTAGCAGATTAGCAAAGGCAGGGATTTAAGTTTAAAGTAAGTCTCACTTCTACCCAGATTCTCAAGACCATTTTTAAAAGCTTTTTTAAAAATATTTGGCATCTATTTTTCCCATTATCTTTTTTAGAATTGTATCAGGTTTATTAATAATTTTAGTGATTTTTATTTCAAATATGGTGGATGTTAATAATTTTAGTGATTTTTTTTTAACATGGTAGGAGGTGTTAATAAACTTACCAAATGTGCTTTAGAAGCCGAAATAAAATGGCCTAGTGTGTCCTTCAGGCTTGCTTCGTATTTGAACATTAGCACCATCTCATTGTCTTTACAGAACCATGTCACAGCAACTGTGGAGATTAATTGGGCTTCCTACACTGGAACTCCAGTAGACAGTCAGAAGGAGGCTGCAATCAAAGCAACATTTGTAGCAATTTGGGCAATTGAGCCCCATCACTATGAGTTTCTAGGCAATGGAAAACAATCTAGTCAAGAGTCGTCTCAAAGAACGAAACAGTACAAACGGAAGAGGAGAACTGGCACAGCTTGACACAAGCTTGACGTGTGACAAAAGAGTTTTGTTCATGTTTCGAAATTTTGATTTTTGTCTCACTTCATTTCCGTATAAATGGACTAATTTTAGCCTATAAGGATATACAAAAATAAATTATAATTTTATTTTATATTATTATTAATTGTAGAAGTATTAATATATATATTGGAAAATAAAACATATCACAAAAATTTTAATAATAAATATTTGAAAAGAACAAAAAAAATTATTTAGCTTTTATGCAATTGATTATACCTCTTGCAAATAGGTGCTCAAATACCAATTTTATATTTGACAAACATAACTACATTTTATTACATGAAAAATATTTACTTTATTTTCAACATATTATTAGCTTTTACCAAATATTTATATACATATTTCTAAAAAATATACCAATTTTATATTTGAAAAACATAACTACATTTTATTACAAGAAAAATATTTACTTTATTTTCAACATATGGTTAGTTTTTAACAAATATTTATATGCATATTTCTAAAAAATATATATTTTTAATTTATAAATGAAGTAAAAGGTGATTAAAAATTTTAGTTATTTTTTTATAATATTAAATATTAAATATTAAAATAATAAACATATAACTATAATATTTCCAAAATAATTAGTACCATTCTTCAAAATTTAAAGCATATTCAATACTAAATGATGTGATCTCTAAAAGGCCAGGTTGAATATTTAATCTCACATGGTTAACGCAATGAAATGTTTTATTTAAGATATTATAATGGTTAAAAAATAAATAAAAAATATTCATATAAGAGGAAAAAAATCAAACGCAACACTCTTTGAACAACTTGAGAGATTAGTTGTTTTTGCAACCAGTTGGAGTGGTCGGAAAAGGAAGAGCTGGTTGAAAGACGTGGCTCATGATTGGAGCTATTTTTAACATAATCCAACCATACACAAACATTGTAATTAAACTGTTCGACTTGTAATACAAACAAATTTTAATGAAAATGCTGCACGTGTACAAAATTGAAATATGAACGTTGGAGCGGTCAATTACTGAAACTTTACCTTTAGAAATTCAAAGATGCACAAAAACTCATTGTAAAAAGGCCAATCCTGAAGTTGAAACACAATTTTGAAATTTGAATTTCATCTAGTTTCCTGTCAAAATGTGCAGAAAAGCTCGTTGTAAGAAAAGCCTCAAGTTGAAATGCAATTTAAGGTCACCATAGAAGCAATTACTGAAACTTTACCGTTAGAAACCAAGAGATGCACAAAATCTCATTGTAAAAAGGCTGATCCTAAAGTTGAAATGCAATTTTGAAATTTGAATTTCATCAGAATATGCAGAAAAGCTCGTTCTAAAAGAAGCCTCAAGTTGAAATGCAATTTAAATTGAAATATGAACTTTGGCACGGTCACCATAGAAGCAATTACTGAAACTTTACCGTTAGAAACCAAGAGATGCACAAAATCTCATTGTAAAATGGCCGATCCTAAAGTTGAAATGCAATTTTGAAATTTGAATTTCATCAGAATATGCAGAAAAGCTCGTTCTAAAAGAAACCTCAAGTTGAAATGAAATTTAAATTCTTTGTGGTTTCCTGCGCTCAAGTTGAAATCCAATTTAAATTTAAATGCATATATCTGAATTTCATCAGATATATGTCTCTCCACTTCTCTCCCACGCAGCTTCCTGCGCTCTTTGTTTATATGTGTATAATGGGAAGAATCTCGTTGTGTTTGGAAGCGGCAACGAGATTCCATGGTGGGTTAGGTTTGGTGGAGGGCACACGATAGTCCATTGAGGATTTTCTTTGGAATAAGGTGCCATTGGTGCACATGTTCCGCCGCTTGAGAGGTAACATTGAGGAACTATATTTATGACAAGATAGAGTTCCAAGTTTTTGCCATTTTAGACCGTCGGCTGTATGGACAAAGCGTGATCTGTAATCAATGCTATGAAGGTAAGGACAAGTTGCCTATGCTATTATCTTTTTCTACATGCTTCACTGAATTTATTTTGAAATTGAAGGATATATTAGATTGATTTCTTTGAAGTTGTAGGATACAGTTAAAGATTTTGGTGTTCAAATAGTTCTTTATACATTTAGCTGATATTTTTTTTGAAATTGAGGGATATATTTCAATGAGTTTTTTAAGTTGAAGGATATACTTGAATATTTCAGCGTTGAAATAGGTCTTTATAATTTTAATGGTAAAGAGTTACAAGGATTTTTGAATTAAATTTATTAGGTTAATTTCATATAACAAATTTCTGTTTGCAAAGATGTTTCTAATTAGAGTTAATAACACCATACTCAAATTTATGTTTGCATACTCCGCTTCCTCCCTAGGAGATGCTTCTGTTTACATATGAATATGGGAACCCTAGCTAGGCTATACTTCTTTTTCATTGAATATGGGAACCCAGAATTTCTTGGCTTTTCTGTTTCATTCAATATGGGAAGCCAACATTTCTTGGCTTTTCTGTTTCATTGATTTGTCATTAGTTCCCTAAATGTGAAAGTTTATTAGGGGATATCTCAATTTTTGGGAATATCTCTGCCGGAAAATTTTGGCTAATTTGAAATATGATAGCTATTGTGTTTGTTTACTGCATAACAGATTTTATTATTTTTTTCTCTTTTGCAAACGATTCACTTCTACTCCGTTTTATTCTCTTAATCACCATTTAAGCCAATCTTTTGTCACTGCAGCATCAAGTTCTGGAAGGAAATTTAAAATTTAAGATGATCTCTGCAGTAGAAATATTGTCGTCATGTCCAAATGTTTTCTCCACTTTTAAATTGCATGCGACATTAATAGAAAAAAAACTATTTCAATGATTCTTATATTTGGTTCAGATGAACTTGGTTTCCCTTAAAAATCATAGAATCCAATGGTATGCTTCTATGCTAGAAGTTGATAATGGTTTGCTAACGGCTTTGCTGGAGGTTGTTTGCTAGAATTTCGTTCTTTACACTTTTCCCTGCCATGCCCATGTCGTGCCTGTCTTTTCTATTCCCAGATTTGTTAGAGTAGATTCATGATAACGTCATGATGTTCCACCTATCTGAGCATATCTATTTTCATGGAGCACAACTCTGTGAAAACGTTGTCTGCATGTAACATATTTCCTAACAGTTGTAGCCAACATGGAATACATGAAAGCAATAAGAGACTGTCACGCGATGAATACTTTCAATTACGTTACGCTTACGCTTAAAGGAACAGTAGCACATAATTATATGGAAAAAACAAAACGATTGCAAATAATTGTTGAAATGAATGTCAAACGTAACATGGGTAGGATAGGATACTACATGGCCAACAATATGTTTTCCTCGATTCATATGAACGGCGTTTTATATCACCCATAATGAAAAAGATGTAGTGGTACTTCTTTACTCATCTAAGTTGTACTCCTCATTTTCTCTATCGTTTACGTGCTATATGAAGATGTTGTCATGCATTTTTGTTCTTTCTAAGTTTATATGCGGTTATGTATTATGGGTTTTACTTACGATAAATTTATCTTTTCTCTATTTATTCCATCTGAATTAATTTTTAAAAATGGTTATATTTAATTGTAACTATGGTTTTTCTTCTTTTATCCATTCACATATTTTCCTTTTTATTATATATATTTTACATAAATTATGGTCAATGTGTTCTTTCAATTTTGCTATTTAAAAAAAAATATATATATATATATATATATAATTATAATGTATTATATTTTTATTAGAGCAATTATTTTATGATTTTGAGTTTTATTTATATTTAAAACTCAATATAAATAAGAGGAGAGAGAGAGTGTGTGAGAGAGAGGGAGAAAAGGAGAGGGAGAGAGAGAGGGAGTGGGAGGGAGGCAGGAGGGAGAGAGAGGCAGGGAGGGAGATAGAGGGAGGGAGGGAAGCAGAGGGAGGTAGATAGAGGTGTAGGGGTAGAGAGAGGGAGAGGGAGAGAGAGAGGGAGGGAGAGGGAGAGAGGGAAAGAGGGAGCTAGAGGATGAGATCGAGAGGGAGGGAGAGGGAGGGAGGGAGATAGAGGGAGCGAGTGAGAGAGAGAGCGGGGGATAGGCTCAGGGAGAGGGAGAGATAGAGAGAGAAAGAGAGACAGAGAGGGAGAGGGAGTGAGGCAGAGAGAGAAAGAGAGGGAGGGAGAGGGGGAGAGAGAGAGACAGAGAGAGGGAGGGGGAGAGAGAGGGAGAGAGGGGGAGGGATAGAGGGAGAGAGAGAGACAGAGAGAGAGGGAGCGATAGAGGGAGAAAGATAGAGAGAGAGAGGCAGGGGAGAGGGAGAGAGAGAGAGGGGGGAGAGAGGGAGAGAGAGAGAGAGAAAGAGAGGGAGATGGAGGGAGGGAGTGGTAGGGAGGGAGATATAGGGAGGTAAATAGAGAGAGAGGTAGAGAGAAGGAGAGCGAAGGAGGGAGATAGAGACAGAGAGAGAGAGACATGGAGAGGGTGGGAGGGAGTGGGAGCGAGGTAGATATAGGGAGGTATATAGAGGGAGCAGTAGAGAGAGGGAGAGCGAGAGAGAGAGAAAGAGAGAGAGAGAGAGAGGGAGAGGGAGAGAGAGAGAGAGAGACAGTGGGAGAGATGGGGGGAGTAGGCAGAGGGAGAGGGAGAGAGAGAAGGAGAGAGTGAGAGATGGAGGGAGGGAGAGCAAGAGAGGGAAAGAGAGAGATGGAGGGAGAGGGAGAGAGGGAGAGGGAGGGAGAGGGGGAGAAAGTGGGAGAGGGGGAGAGAGAGAGATAGAGGGAAAGAGGGAGAGGGTGGTAGAGAGCGAGAGAGAGTGACAGAGGGGGAGGGACAAAGGGATAGAGAGAGAGAGAGAAGGGGGGGGGGGAGAGAGGGAGAGATAGAGATAGAGAGAGAGAGAGGGGGGGGGAGGGAGATATAAGGAGGAAGGGAGAGGGAGGGAGGCAAGGAGAGGGAGGGAGAGAGGGAGGGATTGGGGTGGACGGAAAGTGAAACAGAGAGAGAGAGAGAGGGAGAAAGGAGGGAAATAGGCAGAGTGGGAGGGAGAGAGAGAAGGAGAGAGGGATAGAGGGATGGAGATAGAGAGAGAGAGAGAGATAGGGATAGGGAGAGAGGGAGAGAGAGAGTGGGAGGGAGATGGAGAGGGAGAGGGTGAGAGGGAGGGAGAGGGGGAGAGAGAGAGATAGAGGGAAAAAGGGAGAGGGTGAGAGAGAGAGGAAGGGAGGTGGAGAGAGAGGGAGGCATAGAGAGAGGGGGAGGGAGAGAGAGAGAGAGAGAGAGAGAGAGAGAGGCATAGAGAGAGGGGGAGGGATAGAGGGAGAGAGAGATAGAGAGAGAGAGAGAGAGAGAGAGAGGGAGGGAGCGAGGGTGGGTGGGTGGGTGGGTGGGGGAGCGAGGGTGGGTGGGTGGGGGAGCGAGAGAGAGGGAGGGAGGGTAGGTGGGCGAGCGAGAGAGAGACGGAGGGGGGGCACGGGAGTGAGAGGGAGAGGGAGGGGGGATATAGAGGAAGGGATTGGGAGGGAGAGGGATAAAGGGAGGCAGATGGAGGGAGCGGGAGAGAGAGAGAGAGAGAGATAGATAGATAGGGAGAGGGAGAGAGAGGGAGAGAGAGGGGGGGATAGGAAGAGGGAGAGGGAGAGAGAGAACGAGAGAGGGAGGGAGGGAGGGAGGGAGGAAGAGATACAGGGGGGTGAAAAGGGAGAGAGAGAGAGAGAGAGAGAGAAAGAGTGGAAAGGGAGGGAGATAGAGAGAGCGAGAGGGAGGGAGGGAGTGGGAGGGAGAGAGATAGAGGGAGCGGGAGAGAGAGGGTGAGAGAGGGATAGGGATAGAGAGAAAGAGGGAGTGGGAGAGATAGAGAGAGAGAGAGGGAGCAGAAGAGATAAAGAGAGAGAGAGAGTGAGAGAGAGTGGGAGAGATAGAGAGAGAGAGAGAGGTAATGGAGGGAGAGAGCAAGAGAGGGAGGGAGAGAGCAAGAGGGAGAGGAAGGGAGATAGAGGGAGGGAGGGAGGGAGGGAGAGAGAGGGAGATAGATGTAGGAGGGATCGGGAGGGAGGCAAAGAGAGATGGAGCATGAGGGAGAGAGGGAGGGATTGGGAGGGACGGAAAGTGAGAGGGATAGAGACAGAGAGATATAGATAGAGAGGGGGGGAGAGAGAGAGAGAGAGAGAGAGAGAGAGAGAGGGAGGGAGGTAGAGAGAGGGGGAGAGGGAGGGAGATAGAGAGAGAGGGGGGGAGAGGGAGAGAGATAGAGAGAGGGAGAGGGAGGGAGGGAGATAGTGGGAGAGAGGGAGAGGGTGGGAGAGGGGGAGAGAGAGAGAGAGAGAGAGGTAGGGAGGGAGGGAGGGAGCGGGAGATAAGGGGACGGAGGATGGGAGGGAGGGTAGGGGAGAGGGAGGGAGCAGGATGGAGAGAGAGATGGATGTAGGGAGAGAGAGAGAGGGAGTGGGAGGGAGATAGGCAGGGAGCGGGATGGAGGTAGAGAGAGAGAGAGGGAGACGGTGGGAGGAAGAGGGAGGAGGAGAGGGAGGGAGTCAGATTGAGAGGGAAAGGGAAAGAGAGGGAGAGAGAGATGGAGAGAGAGTGAGAGAGGGAGACGGAGAGAGGGGGAGGGAAGGTGTGTCAGAGAGGAGAAATAACGGGGGGGAGGGAGAGAGAGAAGGAGGGAGGGGGAGGGAAGGAGAGCGAGAGGGATAGAGGGAGGGGGAGAGAGTGGGAGGGCTAGTGAGAGGGAAAGGGATAGGGAGGGAGAGGGAGAGAGAGAGAGAGAGAGAGAGAGAGGGAGAGAGAAAGAAAGAGGGAGAGGGAGAGAGGGAGAGAGAGGGAGATGGAGAGAGAGAGAGAGAGAGAGAGAGAGAGGGAGCAGGAGAGAGAGAGAGAGAGAGAGTCCGAGAAATACTAATTGTAATTTGAAACATTTCTAATTGAAGTAATGAATCAAGAAAAAGTACTTGACACAACATAAAACAATTTCAAAATCTAATAGGTTCATGCAATTTCAACCATTTATTTCCACACTCAACTTTTAATTATTTTAAATTTAATTTTATTTTTAGAATGATAATTAAATGTCCTTTTAGAAAGTTTTTTTTATTAGTAATTTACCTAGCTTGTCCCTTCCTCCTTTTATGTGTAGTTATTTTTTTTTTTTCCAATTTAGTTATTAGTTATTTGAAGAAAAATAATTTACTTTTAAAATATATTTGAATAAGATTGTCATTTTTAGCCAAAAAAAGAATAAAACAAATTAATACTATGATCTAATGGAGTAATTAGAAAAATGATAAAATGGAAATTTTTTTCCTAAATTTTTTTCCAAAATTACTAGAAATTCCTAAAAAAATATAATTCAATGTAATAAATAAAAACTTAGTTCTTCTTAAACTTAACCCAGTTCTTCTTAATCTTAACCCATTTCAAAAAGGTTGAGATTATTGAAATTTAAAAAAAAAAGAGTTTAGGAGGGAAAAAAAGAAAACTCTATCTTCGTTGTTTAATATTTTCATTCATTGCCCATTCCAAGTACCAAATCAAATTTTAAAGAATAATATTTTTAATTTTAACCAATAATGTTTTTCATTCTACTAATTTTCCCAGAATATCACTAAAAATTCTAGAATCTATATATAATTATTATAATTTAGAAGAATTTTACAATAATATTCTCAAACAATTTATTTTTTTCAGTAAGAAAAAAACGTTGTAGTATTACAATTCATATTCAATCAAATACGAGTGATTACATCATAAGACATTACACCCAATTTTATTTGTATTAATTTACATCATACTCAAACATTTATTTTAATTTAAAAATAAAATTTGTTTTTAAAATCATAGTATAAATATAGAATTTTAAAAGTTTCCTATACTAAAACTAAATTCAAGTTTTAAAAAACCGAGCACTTTCAAAAATTCTGCAATTTAAATTTAAAAATGTAATAATTTTTTTATACCATAATATGAATATAAAAATTTTAAAATTTTCCATACTAAAATCAAAAAAACAGAAAATTGATATAATTTTCACATTGGTCAATAGTATCCTTAATAAATTTATTTGTCAATAACATCCTTAATCCTTAATAAATTTATGGGTGTAAACTATCACACCATCCAAAATATTAAACTCTCCTATGTATAACTATAACTGTATAAATACAAATTAATGTGAACGAAATCTAGTTGAATTAACGCGATCCAAAATATTCAACTCTGCCATTTCTAAGTGGAACTATCTAAACACCAATGAATGTTAAAGAAAACTCGTTCAACTAATCCCTTGAATTAGACTATAATAATATTTTGTTATACATTATTTAAATTCTTAAACTTAAATTCTAGGAAATGGTAAAGTGATCAATGAGACAAATGATAATATATCATCAAAGTGTAATTAGTAAATAAATAAAAAAATAACCTCCCTTGAAAAATTAGTCATAACAGTGTTCAAAGGGAAACACCCTCCATATATTTACATTTTTATACTCATTTTATTAGGTATTTTATTTTTATATTTAATTCATTAAGAAGTGTCAAAATTTGTATTTAAAATATTTTTTTAATCATTTATATAAATTTAATTGAATATTATTAAATATTTTATTAAATATAATTTAGTTGTAATAAAAGTTGTTTTTAGTGTTATTTTTGAAAGTTTGTAGATTTTTTTGGTCTAATTTCTCTAAAATCCACATACTCTACATACTCTAGCTTTGAACTTGCAACCTCTTAGGAGGAAAGACATGTTGCTAACCATTAGCCTCACTCAAGTTGTATAATTATTATTATCATCATCCAATTTTAAGTTCATGGCCAAACCAAACATTGATGTATGAGTTCCCTTGTTTATGGAACAAGGGACCCACCTCTGCTCAGCAATTATGTAAACCATGAGATTCAGGGTTTAAAACCCCTAGGGTAAAACCAACCCATTTAAAAATCCCTAGGGTCAAGCCAACACATATATAAAACAATTATTTTAAGAGTTAACATAGATATGTTTTAAGCACTGATCTAACATGAGCCAAGAGGTATCAGATTTCTTCTATGTAATTTTTCATTGTTTAAATTCTATTTTTGAGTGCTATAGAGGTTACAAAAGATGTGCATTGAAATGGTTTTTTTGGTTATTACTATATTTTCAAGTATAAGTGAATATTAATTTACATTAAGATATTTGATTCATAACCCATATTAGGAATTTTATTTTATAAAACTTTAATATATATTATTTTAACTTTTTTCTCATTATAGATATATATGAAGTTGATATCACCTGTTCACATATTTTTTTAAATATATAAGTTTTAAAAATTGTACTCACATAATTTTTTTTACTTCTAATTACTTTTCATGAAATTTTATTAGGTCATATGGACAACTAATTAAGCATGCATATCATATTTATTTTTTCTTTTTTACTATCACTCACATTATTTTTTTGTTTAGAGAATATTTTATTCATATTTTAGAAGGGGATGCTTATCAACTCCATGTTGAGTAGGGAAATAATTACACGTAGCCTGAATAATGAGTCTCTCTCCATGTTGATCAGGGACATACTTACACATAGCCTAAAGAATGAGTCTCTCGGCTCAATTATACATAAATAAAACACATTATTCTCTCATTTAACATATTTACAATTTAACCTCTTACTTACCAAAACAATTATATTATAAAATTATACTAACATGTCTTCAAATTATGCATTACATATGTTTAATTAGTTTGATTTTATATATTCTTTATTAAGAACTTAAGGGTTAAATTTGACGGCCATTTACTCATTTTTCCACTTTTAATACAGTTTATTCTGAAACAAACACGTCAAGGTCAACTTGCAAATAATTTTTTAAAATGTCAAAATGACAGGCATATATATATATATATATGAAAATGTAATATTTGTACTTTAAAAAATAATACAATATTATTTAATATAATAAATTTTATTTTTTTAATAATTTTTTTTATTTTTGGAAAATGAAATTAAAAATAGCTTTATGTGAAAACATTTTTATTTTGTCAATGTAAAATTAAATTAATAAAAAAAAACCTTAAAATAAAAATAACTTCATGGTATTGACCCATGGTATATGACAACCCATTGTATTCACGTGGAGTATAGCATATTTAAAGGGGGAATTAAAACATCTTATATACATCTTATCTCTGAATCTATGGAAAATCTCCTTTCACTCTAAAGATGTTTGTATCTCAAGAAATTTGATCTCTCTAGGCTCTTCATAGCTCTAGATCACTAGATTTCCTCAAATGGAGACTTGGCTTAAACTCAGTAAGTTCGAGTAGATTTTAATATATTTGAATAATTTATGCACGAAAATTTTGATAACTATAGCCTAGACATTTTTTTAACAAAATCTTCTTGTAATTTGCTCAGAATGTTTCATTTTTATGGAATATGTTTCCCCCTCCATGGAATTTTCTCATAAAGTTCGATTTTCATGAAATATGTTCCCTCCTCCATGGAATTTGTGCAAGACTAGGCTCCTCCTTTAACTGAGCCTCATGAGTAGCAGACTCTTCTCTGGGAAATTTATTTAATGAAGCAATGGAAATTTATTTTTAGCAATGGCACATTATTTTTCAAGCTAATCTATTTAATGTTTAAGTGCATTCACTTCAATATTTGCAGGTATATATTATGTTTTTTTTCTTTTAACTTAGATAAAACTGGTAAAAGAAAATACTAAAAGTGATATGAAAGGTTGTTTAAAAATGAGATATCAGTAAAAAAATTCTATGATAGGTAGGAGGACCCATCAAATTTAACATGTGATGATGGTTATGAATATCCTGTTAATTAAAATGTAATGTGAATAAAACTAAAAGAAACTATTACATTGCTATTGACTATTGTATGTCTTCAAATTATGAAATACATATACATTAATACAGTTAGTTAAATTAAATAATTGGTAATATTTAATAAACATTGATTCATAATAAACATTAAAACACATAACTTATGATAAGCTAATATTATTCAAAAAAATAATAAAAAAAAAAATTATAATTTTATTTTATATTATTATTAATTGTAAAAGTATTAATATATATATTAGAAAATAAAACATATCACAAAAATTTTAATCATAAAAATTCAATCATACTTTGGAAAAATATTTGAAAAAAACAAAAAACAAAATATTTAGCTTTTATACAATTGATTATACCTCTTGCAAATAGATGCTCAAATACCAATTTTATATTTGACAAACATAACTACATTTTATTACATGAAAAATATTTACTTTATTTTCAACATATTATTAGTTTTTACCAAATATTTATATACATATTTCTAAAAGATATATATTTTTAATTTATAAATGAAGTAAAAGGTGATTAAAAATTTTAGATATTTTTTTATGATGTTAAATATTAAATATTAAAATAATAAACATATAACTATAATATTTCCAAAATAATTAGTACCATTCTTCAAAATTTAAAGCATATTCAATACTAAATGATGTGCTCTCTAAAAGGCCAGGTTGAATATTTAATCTAACATGGTGATATTATAATGGTTAAAAAATAAAAAAATATTCATATTAGAGAAAAAAAAAAAATCAAACGCAACACTCTTTGAACAACTTGAGAGATTAGTTGCTTTTGCAACCAGTTGGAGTGGTCGGAAAAGGAAGAGCTGGTTGAAAGACGTGGCTCATGATTGGAGAGATTTTTAACATAATCCAACCATACACAAACATTGTAATTAAACTGTTCCACCTGTAATACAAACAAATTTTAATGAAAATGCTGCACATGTACAAAATTGAAAAATGAACGTGGAGCGGTCAATTACTGAAACTTTACCCTTAGAAATTAAAAGATGCACAAGAACTCATTGTAAAAAGGAAAATCCTAAAGTTGAAACACAATTTTGAAATTTGAATTTGATCTAGTTTCCTGTCAAAATGTGCGGAAAAACTCATTGTAAGAAAAGCCTCAAGTTGAAATGCAATTTAAATTGAAATATGAACGTTGGAGCGGTCACCATAGAAGCAATTACTGAAACTTTACCGTTAGAAACCAAGAGATGCACAAAATATCATTGTAAAAAAGCCGATCCTAATGTTGAAATGAAATTTTGAAATTTGAATTTCATCAGAATATGCAGAAAAGCTCGTTCTAAAAGAAGCCTCAAGTTGAAATGAAATTTAAATTGAAATATGGACGTTGGAGCAGTCACCATAAAAGCAATTACTGAAACTTTACCGTTAGAAACCAAGAGATGCACAAAATCTCATTGTAGAAAGGCCGATCCTAAGGTTGAAATGCAATTTTGAAATTTGAATTTCATCAGAATATGCTGAAAACCTCGTTCTAAAAGAAGCCTCAAGTTGACATGCAACTTAAATTCATTGTGGTTTCCTGCGCTCAAGTTGAAATCCAATTTAAATTTAAATGCATATATCTGAATTTCATCAGATATATGGCTCTCCACTTCTCTCCCACGCAGCTTCCTGCGCTCTTTGTTTATATGTGTATAGTGGGAAGAATCTCGTTGTGTTTGGAAGCGGCAACGAGAGTCCATGGTGGGTTAGGTTTGGTGGAGGGCACACGATAGTCCATTGAGAATTTTCTTTTGAATAAGGTGCCATTGGTGCACATGTTCCACCGCTTGAGAGGTAACATTGAGGAAGGATATTTATGGCAAGATAGAGTTCCAAGTTTTGGCCATTTTAGACCGTCGGCTGTATGGACAAAGCGTGAGCTGCAACCAATGCTATGAAGGTAAGGACAAGTTGCCTATGCTATTCTATTTTAGACCGTCGGCTGTATGGACAAAGCGTGAGCTGCAATCAATGCTATGAAGGTAAGGACAAGTTGCCTATGCTATTCTCTTTTTCTACATGATTCACTGAATTTATTTTGAAATTGAAGGATATATTTCGTTGATTTCTTTGGAGTTGTAGGATACAGTTAAAGATTTTGGTGTTCAAATAGTTCTTTATACACTTCGCTGATATTTTTTTTGAAATTGAGGGATATATGTCAATGAATTTTTTAAGTTGAAGGATATACTTGAATATTTCAGTGTTGAAATAGGTCTTTATAATTTTAATGGTAAAGAGTTACAAGGATTGTTGAATTAAATTTATTAGGTTAATTTCATATAACAAATTTCTGTTTGCAAAGATGTTTCTAATTAAAGTTAATAACACCATACTCAGATTTCTGTTTGCATACTCCGCTTCCTACCTAGGAGATGCTTCTGTTTACATATGAATATGGGAACCCTAGCTAGGCTATGCTTCTTTTTCGTTGAATATGGGAACCCAAAATTTCTTGCCTTTTCTGTTTCATTGAATATGGGAACCCAGCATTTCTTGGCTTTTATGTTTCATTGATTTGTCATTAGTTCCCTAAATGTGAAAGTTTATTAGGGGATATCTCAATTTTTGGGAATATCTCTGCCGGAAAATTTTGGCTAATTTGAAATATGATAGCTATTGTTTTTGTTTACTGCATAACAGATTTTATTATTTTTTTCTCTTTTGCAAACGATTCACTTCTACTTGGTTTTATTCTCCTTAATCATCATTTAAGCCAATATTTTGTCACTGCAACATCAAGTTCTGGAAGGAAATTTAAAATTTAAGATGATCTCTGCAGTAGAAATATTGTCGTCATGTCCAAATGTTTCCTCCACTTTTAAATTGCATGCAACATTAAAAGAAATAAAATATTTCAATGATTCAACTTTGTTTCCCTTAAAATTCATAGAATCCAATGGTATGCTTCTATGCTAGAAGTTGATAATGGTTGGCTAACGGCTTTGCTGGAGGTTGTTTGGTAGAATTTCGTTCTTTACACTTTTCCCTGCCATGCCCATGCCCATGCCCATGTCGTGCCTGTCTTTTCTATTCCCAGATTTGTTAGAGTAGATTCATGATAACCTCATGAATTTCCACCTGTCTGAGCATATCTGTTTTCATGGAGCATAACTTTGTGAAAACGCTGTCCGCATGTAACATATTTACTAACAGTTGTAGCCAAAATGGAATAAATGAAAGCAATAATATACTGTCACGCGATCAATACTTTCAATTACGTTACGCTTAAAGGAACAGTAGCACATAATTATATAGAAAAAACAAAACGATTGCAAATAATTGTCGAAATGAATGTCAAACGTAACACGGGTAGGATAGGATACTACATGGCCGTCAATATGTTTTCCTCGATTCATACGAACGGCGTTTTATATCACCCATAACGAAAAAGATGTAGTGGTACTTCTTTACTCATCTAAGTTGTACTCCTCATTTTCTCTATCGTTTACGTGCTATATGAAGATGTTGTCATGCATTTTTGTTCTTACATGCGGTTATGTATTATGGGTTTTACTTACAATAAATTTTTCTTTTCTCTGTTTATTCCATATGAATTAATTTTTAAAAATGGTTATATTTTATTGTAACTATGGTTTTTCTTCTTTTATCCATTCACATATTTTTCTTTTTATTATATATATTTTATATAAAGTATGGTCAATGTGTTCTTTCAAATTTGATATTTAAAAAAAAATATATATATATATATATAATTATAATGTATTATACTTTTATTAGAGCAATTATTTTATGATTTTGAGTTATATTTATATTTAAAACTCAATATAAATAAAAGGAGAGAGAGAGTGTGTGTGAGAGAGAGGGAGTGGGAGGGAGGGAGGAGGGAGAGAGAGGTATGGAGGGAGATAGAGGGAGGGAGGGAAGCAGAGAGAGGTAGATAGAGGTGTAGGAGGAGAGAGAGGGAGAGGGAGAGGGAGAGAGGGAAAGAGGGAGCTTGAGGATGAGATCAAGAGGGAGAGGCAGGGAGGGAGATAGAGGGCTGGGGATAGGCTTAGGAGAGGAAGAGATAGAGAGAGAGAGAGAGACATGGAGGGAGAGGGAGTGAGGCAGAGAGAGAGAGAGGGAGGGAGAGGGGGAGAGAGAGAGAGAGAGAGAGGGAGAGGGAGAGGGAGAGGGAGGGGGAGAGAGATGGAGAGAAAGAGGGAGAAAGAGAGAGAGAGAGAGGCAAGGGAGAGGGAGAGAGAGAGAGGGGGGTGGGGAGGGAGCGAGATATAGGGAGGAAGATAGAGGGAGCGGTAGAGAGAGGGAGAGCAAGGGAGAAAGAGAGAGGGAGAGAGAGGGACATAGAGGGAGGGAGGGAGAGGGAAGGAGATAGCAGGGAGGGAGGGAGGCAGGGAGCGGGAGGGAGAGAGGGAGGGATTGGGGGAGACAGAAAGTGAGAGGGAGAGAGAGGGAGAGAGGAGGGGGGTAGCCAGAGTGGGAGGGAGAGAGAAGGAGAGAGGTATAGAGGGAGGGAGATAGAGAGAGAGAGAGAGAGTGAGGGATAGGGAGAGAGGGAGAGAGAGAGTGGGAGGGAGAGGGAGAGGGAGAGGGGGAGAGGGAGGGAGAGGGAGAGGGTGAGAGAGGGAGGGAGGCAGGGAGGTGGACGGAGGGAGGGAGGGGGAGAGAGGGGGAGGTGGAGGGAGGGGGAGGTGGAGGGGGAGCGAGGGGGAGAGAGTGAGAGAGGGGGGGGAGAGGGAGAGGGAGCAGGAGGGAGAGAGTGAGAGAGGGAGGGAGAGGGGGAGAGAAAGAAAGAGGGAGAGGGAGAGAGGGAGAGAGAGGTAGAGGAGAAGAGAGAGAGAGAGAGAGAGAGAGAGAGAGAGAGTCTGAGAAAGACTAATTGTAATTTGAAACATTCCTAATTGAAGTAATGAATCAAGAAAAAATAATTGACACAACATAAAACAATTTCAAAATCTAATAGATTCATGCAATTTCAACCATTTATTTCCACACTCAACTTTTAATTATTTTAAATTTAATTTAATTTTCAGAATAATAATTAAATGTCCTTTAGAAAGTTTTTTTTATTAGTAAATTACCTAGCTTGTCCCTTGCTCCTTTTATGTGTTGTTATTCATTTTTTTTCCAATTTAGTTATTAGTTATTTGAAGAAAAATAATTTACTTTTAAAATATATTTGAATAATATTATCATTTTTAGCCAAAAAAAAAAATAAAAAAAATTAATACTATGATTTAATGGAGTAATTAAAAAAAATGATAAAATGGAAATTTTTCTCCTAAATTATTTTCCAAAATTACCAGAAATTCCGAAAAAAGTATAATTCAATGTAATAAATAAAAACTTAGTTCTTATTAATCTTAACCCATTTCTTCTTAATCTAAACCCATTTTGAAAAGGTTGAGATTATTGAAATTTTAAAAAAAATGAGTTTAAGAGGGAAAAAAAAGAAAGTCTATTTTCGTCGTTTAATATTTTCATTCATTGCCCATTCCAAGTACCAAGTCAAATTCTAAAGAATAATATTTTTAATTTTAACTAATAATGTTTTTCATTCTAATAATTTTCCTAAAATATCGCTAAAAATTCTAGAATCTATATATAATTATTATAGATTACAAGAATTTTACAATAATATTCTCAAACATTTTGTTTTTCAGTAAGAAAAAAATGTTGTAGTATTACAGTTCATATTCAATCAAATACGAGTGATTACATCATAAGACATTACACCCAATTTTATTTATATTAATTTACATCATACTCAAACATTTGTTTTAATTTAAAAATAAAATTTGTTTTTAAACTCATAGTATAAATATAGAATTTTAAAATTTTCCTATACTAAAACTAAATTCATGTTTTAAAAAAAAACTGATATAATTTTCAAACATTTGTATCAATTTAAAAATAAGATTTTTTTTTTAATACTCATAATATGAATATAGAATTTTAAAATTTTCCCATACTACAAATAAATTCAAATTAAAAAAAAAAAAAATTGATATAATTTTCACATTGGTGAATAGTATCCTTAGTAAATTTATTTGTTAAACTCTCCTATGTATAACTATAACTGTCTAAATACAAATTAATGTGAACGAAAACTAGTTGAATTAACGCCATCCAAAATATTCAACTCTCCCATTCCTAAGTGGAACTATCTAAACACCAATGAATGTTAAAGAAAACTAGTTCAACTAATCGGTTGAATTAGACTATAATAATATTTTGTTATACATTATTTAAATTCTTAAATTTAAATTCTAGGAACTGGTAAAGTGATAAATGAGACAAATGATAATATATAATCAAAGTGTAATTAGTAAATAAATAAAAAAATAACCTCCCTTGAAATATTAGTCATAACAATGGTCAAAGTGGAAACACCCTCCATATATTTAGATTTTTATACTCATTTTATTAGGTATTTTATTTTTATATTTAATTCATTAAGAAGTGTCAAAATTTGTATTTAAAATAATTTTTTAATTATTTATATAAATTTAATTGAATATTATTAAATATTTTATTAATTATAATTTAGTTTTAATATAAGTTGTTTTTAGTGTTATTTTTGAAAGTTTGTAGATTTTTTTAGTCTAATTTCTCTAAAATCCACATACTCTATATTCTCTAGTTTTGAACTTGCAACCTCTTAGGAGGAAAGACATGTTGCTAACCATTAGCCTCACTCAAGTTGTATAATTATTATTATCATCATCCAATTTTAAGGTCATGGCAAAACGACCCACCTCCACTCAGCAATTATGTAAACCATGAGATTCACGGTTTAAAACCCCTAGGGTCAAACCAACCCATTTAAAAACCCCTAGGGTCAAGCCAACACATATATAAAACAATTATTTTAAGAATTAATATAGATATGTTTTAAGCACTGATCTAACATAAGCCAAGAGGGATTTCTTCTATGTAATATTTTATTGTTTAAATTCTATTTTTTAGTGCTATAGAGGTTACAAAAGATGTGCATTGAAATGGTTTTTTTGGTTATTACTATATTTTCAAGTATAAGTGAATCTTAATTTACATTAAAATATTTGATTCATAACCCATATTGGGAATTTTATTTTCTAAAACTTTAAATTATATTATTTTAACATTTTTCTCATTATAGATATATATGAAGTTGATATCACCTGTTCATATATTTTTTTAAATATATAATTTTTAAAAATTGTACTCACATAATTTTTTTTACTTCTAATTACTTTTCATGAAATTTTATTAGGTCATATGGACAACTAATTAAGCATGCATATCATATTTATTTTTTCTTTTTTACTATCTCTCACATTGTTTTTCTGTTTAGAGAATATTTTATTCATATTTTAGAAGCGGATGCTTATCAACTCCATGTTGAGCAAGGAAATAATTACACGTATCCTGAAGAATGAGTCTCTCTCCATGTTGAGCAGGGACATACTTACACATAGCCTAAAGAATGAGTCTCTCGGCTCAATTATACATAAATAAAACACATTATTCTCTCATTTAACATATTTACAATTTAACCTCTTACTTACCAAAACAATTATATTATAAAATTATAATAACATGTCTTCAAATTATGCATTACATATGTTTAATTAGTTTGATTTTATATATTCTTTATTAGGAACTTAAGGGTTAAATTTGATGGCCATTTACTCATTTTTCCACTTTTAATACAGTTTATTCTGAAACAAACAAGTCAAGGTCAACTTGCAAATAATTGTTTGAAATGTCAAAATGACGGGCATATATATATATATGAAAATGTAATATTTGTACTTTAAAAAATAATACAATATTATTTAGTATAATAATTTTTATTTTCTTAATAAATTTTTTTATTTTTGGAAAATGAAAATAAAAATAGCTTTATGTGAAAACATTTTATTTTGTCAATGTAAAATTAAATTAATAAAAAAAAAACGTTAAAATAAAAATAACTTCATGGTATTGACCCATGGTATATGACAACCCATTGTATTCACATGGAGTATAGCATAGTTAAAGGGGGAATTAAAACATCTTATATACATCTTAACTCTAAATCTATGGAAAATCTCCTTTCACTCTAAAGAGGTTTGTATCTCAAGAAATTTGATCTCTCTAGGCTCTTGATAGCTCTAAATCACTAGATTTCCTCAAATGGAGACTTGGCTTAAACTCAATAAGTTCGAGTAGATTTTAATATATTTGAATAATTTATATAGGAAAATTCTGATAACTATAGCCTAGACATTTTTTTAACAAAATCTTCTTGTAATTTGCTCAGAATGTTCGATTTTCATGGAATATGTTTCCTCCTCCATGGAATTTTCTCAGAATGTTCGATTTTCATGAAATATGTTCCCTTGTCCATGGAATTTGTGCAAGATGAGGCTCCTCCTTTAACTGAGCCTCATGAGTAGCAAACTCTTCTCTGGGAAATTTATTTAATGAAGCATTGGAAATTTTTTTTTAGCAATGGCACATTATTTTTCAAGCTAATCTATTCAAAGTTTAAGTGCATTCACTTCAATATTTGCAGGTATACATTATGCTTTTTTTCTTTTAACTTAGATAAAACTGGCAAAAGGAAATACTAAAAGTGATATGAAGGGCTGTTTAAAAATGAGATCTTCTTAAAAAAATTCTATGATAGTTAGGAGGAACCATCAAATTTAACATGTGATGATGGTTATGAATATCATGTTAATTAAAATGTAATGTGAATAAAACTAAAAGAAACTATTAAATTTCTATTGACTATTGTATGTCTTCAAATTATGAAATACATATACATTAATACAATTAGTTAAATTAAATAATTAATATTATTTAATAAACATTGATTCATAATAACCATTAAAACACATAACTTATGATAATTATTCAAAAAAAAAATAATAAAAAAAATTTATAATTTTATTGTATATTATTATCAATTGTAAAACTATTAGTATATATATTGGAAAATAAAACATATCACAGAATTTTTAATCATAAAAATTCAATCATACTTTGGAAAAATAT